>JACEIK010008861.1:26881-46378 GCA_018107945.1 Datura stramonium
GAAAGTGAATTTATAAAAGAAAAAACTATCTTTAGAATAAATCTTCTTTCCCAACAAATAAACTATTTAAAGAACGAGATAAAATTTAAACAGATTGAATTCGCTTTAAAACATCTGAAGGTAGAAGCTAAAATTAAAAGCCTACAAGAATTCATAGAACGAGAAGTCTGTTCAGAATTTCCGAATGCCTTTTGGGATAGAAAACGCCATATTATTGAGTTACCATATATTGAGGGATTCAACGAAAAGAATATCCCTACTAGGCAAGACCTATTCAAATGAATTAAGAGTTAATGGAATATTGTGAAAAGGAAATCAATGATTTACTTGATAAAAATATTATTAGACCTTCCATGTCACCATGGAGTTGTTCGACATTCTATGTCAATAATAGTGTGGAAAAAGAAAGAGGGGCCCCAAGGCTAGTCATTAATTATGAGCCCCTTAACAAAGTTTTAAAATGGATCGGGTACCCAATACCCAATAAAAGAGATCTTTCTTAAAAGGACTTATAAAGATAATATTTATAGTAAGTTCGACATGAAATCGGAATTTTGAAAAATACAAATTAGCAGAAAAAGATAAAAATAAAACATCTTTTAATGTACCTTTTGAAAAATATGAATGTAATGTAATGTAATGCCATTTGGATTAAAAAAATGCACCGTCTGAATTTTATCCACATAGTCATATTTCTATTGTTTACATAGATGATGTTTTAATATACTAAGAAGATATTGACCAACACTTCAAACATATCCAAACCTTTTTAAGGGTTGTTAAACAAAACAAATTAGTAGTAAGCATTAAAAAGATTAAGTTATTCCAGACTGCTATTAGATTCCTTGGTCATGACTTATATCAAAGAACCTATAAACCCATTTATAGAGCCATAGAGTTCTCATCCAAATTTCCAGATGAATTAATTGACAAAACTCAGCTTTAGAGATTCTTAGGAAGTCTCAATTATGTTGCAGATTTTATTTCAAATATTAGACATGTTTGTAAGCCTCTTTATCAGCATCTTAGGAAGGATCCAGTCCAATGGGGATTAGAGCAAACAAAGACTGTCCACAAAATAAAATCAATAGTTCAAAACTTCCATGTCTAGGATTACCACATCCAGAGGCATTCATGATAGTAGAAGCTGACGCCTCAAACATAGGATATGGAGGCATCCTTAAACAAAGAATCTCCCTAGAAAACCCCGAACAATTAGTAAGATTCACTTCAGGAATCTGGAAATAATACTCAGAAAAATTACAACACCATTAAAAAGGAAATTCTGACTATAGTGCTATGTATCACAAAATTTCAAGATAATTTAATAAATAAAGAATTTTTTCTACGAGTAGACTGCAAAGCAGCCAAAGATGTTTTACAAAAAGATGTAAAAAATCTGGTTTCTAAACAAATATTTTCCAGATAGCAGGCTTTGTTATGCATCTTTGATTTTCAAATCGAATTTATACAAGGAGAAAATAATTCTCTTCCATATTTTTTGACTAGGGAATTTCTATAGGGAACTAAATGAGACTCGGAACACAAGGTATAAGTCCCTTGAGGCCTCCATTTCAGCCCTTTAAACAAGAAGAAATAATGAAAAGACCCTTCAAAGAAGAGAAAAAACCAAAACTAGAAAATAGATATTCAGTTCTGGTAGAATTCCCATCTTTGCCAAAAGCTACTATTCCGTCCCCATTAAAGGAACCCATAACCAGCCAGACCGAATTAAAACCATTAAAATCAGTTTTTAAAGGAGACTCTTCATTAGGCGATGAAACTATCTCTATCCAAACAAAGGATAGCTATGAAATGAAGCCACCAGAGACATACTCTCAGGCAGTTCTGCCAGCGACTCCTGAAAATAAAATGGAGAAAAATATTCCAAATAAACAACAGTTTGAGCTAACAATTTTACAAGTACTGCCGATCATGGCCCTCGATAAAAAATATGAAAGTTTTGGAGTACCCGAGTTACTAAAACCCTACTACACAAACTGGAATTATGTGGAGACAGATGATCCCCTTAAAACCCGAAGGTATTATGAGTTCAACTTACCAGACACTGATTCAGAAAAACTTGAGCATAAATTAAAATGTCCGGATAATCCTGACAGTATTCCACACTCGAAGTTCACAATTAAAAGAATTTTAAGTCCGTTTGAATGGTTTGTAGATCATTTACATACACCCATTCCTCTATCTAGAACCCATAGACCCCAGACATACATCTGATATGATTATAAGACATCCTGGTATAACTTTATGTATCTAAGGCCCAACACTCACTCTTGGTTTGTCAAGTATTCAGAAGATATGAAAAGCACAATCATCCCCATATGGTTTTACGAATGGTGGAACCAATTTGGAGGAAATAAATAGGATTAAATATCTGAGTAAGACCATCACAATCAAAGGCTAGGCACCAACACCCCAGGAAGATAGGGAAACTTCAAGTTCTTCATTACGACAGGATTACCAACTGTCCTAGGAAGAATTAAAAAGAAGGCTCCAGCAGGCCTTGTCAAATTTGGAAAAAGATACCCAACAAAAATAGATAATGGAATTATTAGATACTGCATCCTCTCATACAAGTGAACCAAGCAAGGAGACATGCTAGATCCTCAAGGGATAGCTCAAGCTTATCTTCTCAACTAAAGAAGATGGCTAGACCATCCTTTAGAGACATTAGTTTACATACATAATGAATTTCAAGACATGAAGTTGAGTTTTATGGAGTCATGGAGTAAGACCGAGATTGTTGATCGAAGTAGTTACCTATCACTCTAGGAATCTGGACATAAGCATTAGAGCATAAGCTCGATTGAAACATAAGGACCGACGTAGTCCTTTGAACCCCGGGCTGCTCGGTGCTAGAAATGGCTCCCAAGAACATCCATATAGGCTCATACGTGAATCAATAACATCTTGCATTAAGATTCATTGGCTAAAATATAATATTTATCATCATTGATCCCCTTTAAAACATGCTTAGCCAAGAATCAAGACCCTTTTCATTGGCTAACATCATAAATCAATAAATCATGCAATTTGTTCATAAATCGTAAATAATTCTTCAACATGTGGGCACTGCCCAACACTTTGACATACTAAATTCTTTCAAAGATATGCTCATAAACATGGGTAACTTGATATCATGCCTTTCCATCATCAATAAACTCAAAATATTGAATATTCATCATAAATCATAACTTTCATGAACTATCATCAATGGGTATTTTAGATATAAAAAGATTGAAAGATGATTTTAAAGAAAATAATATAAAATCTGCCCATCATTCATAATTCAATAATTAACTCAATTAAATCATACCCATAAAGATAAATCACATTTTCATACATTTGGGTAAAACCCCATAGAATTTGAATAGGAGAATTCATGATTTAAATTGAAATTTGGGCATAGGTGTGAAAGGATTTCACCCATTCTAAAACCCTACATACCTGGGAGTGGATTGATTTCTAGGTTCCTTAAATGCCCACAAAGAAATTGATGGAAACTTAGGGAAGAAGACCTTGAATCTCCCTAAAACCTCTCTAAAGCTCTTGCATGAAGGTTGAGCATTAAAGACCTGGAGGTATGATTCAGGACATCAACATTCCTACATTAAAGTAGGAAGAGAACAATATGGACTTCATTTACAGGGTTGCCTCGTACACGTCGATAGTATGACTTTATATGGGTGATTGTAGACAGGCTGACTAAATTAACACATTTCTTATCGGTCAAAACTACATATTCAGCCAAGGATTATACTACACGCTACGTTCGGGAGTTGGTTCTGTTGCATGGAGTTCATTTGTCCATCATCTCAGATAGGGTACTCAGTTCAGCTCTCAGTGTTGGAGGTCTTTTTAGAGAGGCCTTGGTACTTAGGTGTGAAGCTTAGCTTAGCTTTTTACCCACAGACAGATGGTCAGGATGAGCGAACCATGTAGACTCTTGAGGACATGTTGAGAGCGTGTCTGATTGATTTCAAGGGTAGTTGGGATGATCACTTTCCCCTCATCGAGTTTGCCTATAACAACAGTTATCACTCCAACATTCAAATGGCTCGATTTGAGGTTCTTTATGGATGGAGGTGTAGATCACCGATTGGATGGTTCGAAGTAGATGAGGCTTATTTATAGGGATAGATTCAATTCATGACGCCATCGAGAAAGTTCATCTTATTAAGGAGAGGCTGAAAACAGCTTAGACACATCAAAAATCTTATGCGGATGTTAGGAGGAGAAAGATTGAGTTCGAGGTCGATGATTGGGTATTCTTAAGGTGTCTCCCTTGACCGGAGTGATGAGGTTCGGTAAAAAAGGGAAGATTAGTCCCTGATATATTTGTCCTTATAGGATTCTGAGGAGAGTTGGCAAGGTGGAATATGAGTTGGATCTACTAGCGGAGTTAGCTTCGGTGCACCCAATTTTTTATGTGTCTTTGTTAACCAAATGCATTGGCGACCCAGCGCTCGTTGTTCCGGTAGAGAGCGTTGGCATAAATAATAGCCTTAGCTTTGAGGAAGTTCCGATTGAGATCCTTGATCGTCAGGTTCATATGTAGAGGAATAAGGAGGTAGCTTTTATGAAGGTTTTAAGAAGGAATCAACTTGTTGAGGGAGATACATGGGAAGCTAAAGTAGATATGATGGCTAAATACCCGCATCTTTTCCCTTCCGACTTAGTTCGAGCATTAAGTGCCAGTTTCCTCCTTAGTACTCTATTCAGTTTCATGTAAAGTTCATGTCTCTTAGTTCTTTCCATGTCATAGCATGTATGTATGTTTCATGGATTCCATCATGTATCTTACTCCGGAGCCAGTCACTCCGTCAGTTTTAAGCTATGGTTGTTTAGTTTTGGTATTTAAATTCCTTCCCTAGCCTTTTAGTATGCTTAATGTACATTCGAGGATGAATATTCCCAAGGGGGAGATATTGTAACACCTCAAACTCGAAATGGATTCTTTTAATAAGGAACTGCTAGTTTCAGATTTGGTGCAGAAGGTGACGGAGGAAATCGACGTCCTGTCAAGTGAGTCACAGACCGTCGCCTATGGAGTTGCGATCAGGTCTCGGTGTTCCCAATGTGATGGAAGGTCTACATTCCATCAAGGGAGTAACGACCTGTCACTCCTACCATTGGTAAGGGCAAAGCCAGGGCCCTTGGATGTTTCCCAAGCGCACACAAGCACACGTGGTTGTCAAGTAATATAGGCTTGTTAAGTCTAGATATCGTACCTACAGGGACTTGTCTACTTAATTGTTATAAGGTTGTCACTTTAATTTCACTAAACTACAAAACAAATAAATTGGAGATTGGTTTGAAAAATTAAACTACTAAACTTCAAATGTAAAGATTAAATAAAACTAATTCAAGCTTGATTGTAGTTTGATAATCATGATAAACTAGGGAAAGGACAGTTGGTTGTCTTCAGTTTGAGTTTTCCAGATGTAATTAAATCAGCATGATTCTTCCTATGGTTGTTAGATGTAATTTACTAACCCATTTCTTGCCACTATCCCTAGCATTCATGAACCCTAACGCCTATATTCATATGGTCGCAGGAGAACATAAAATGACAATTATGCCTACTTGTATTTCAACTAAACGGGGTTGAAGGGTTTATCCCTATCCTCAACAACAACTTCTATCCTATCACAAATGGGTTCAAGGGTTCCTGAATTCCTGTTATTTATTTATTTTTAACCCTTTCGATTTCCTTTCCCAAGTTCAATCTAAAGCCAACATATTACTTACATGGTGATCAATCTCATAAATAATAAATTAAAACAAATAAATACAAACAACTATAGAGAAGAATCAAAACCAAGTATGTTATGCTCTCAAACAATCAACCATCCACCATGGCCACAATCCTAGATTATAAGTTTAGCCACTTATAGACAAGCAGAGAAACGAATAAGCAGTCATCATCATACGAAAATACGAAGTAAAGAAGAGAAAACCTAGTTGTAGAACTTTTGCTTCCTTCAAAACAACTTACAAGCTATCATGAATAAAATATGGAAAAGAAAATGAGAGGAGACTCCTCTCTGGTGTCTCAGTGTCACGACCTGAACGGGGGCACATATTATAAACACGGGACAAGGGACCCCGAGAGACCCAAAGTCGACCCATGGCATAAGCATACAACTAACTCATTTAATAAACATGAAGAAAACATAAAATAAACTTGGCGGAAGTCTCATACATCAGCACATCAGGATGTATCCGAAGCTATACATACATAAGTATGAAAGCCTCTAATCTAGACGAGTTGATGGGACAAGACCCCAACTAACTCAACGATACTAAAACTGAAATACAAAAATTAAAACTGAGAATCTAGTCCTCGAAAGATGAGGACTCACCAATCCAGAGCTGATAAGGACTCTGGAAAGCTGACTAAGATCGGGGCTGAAACTGCAAGCTGGGTCCTGTATCATAAAATGATACAACATAGAAAGTATGCGGTCAGTACGTGGAATGTACCGAGTATGCTAGGTAAGTAAAACTGCTTAAGTAAAGTAAATAATTTAAAACGCTAATAACATATCATAAGATTTCAAGCAAAAGTAGAAGGGTTACATGCATTCGTTCAAAAATTGAAATCTTATCATAACATGACCATGCATAGCTTTATAACATCATGAATGACTCAAATGACTCAAAGCTGAAACGTAAAATTTATATTTAAAAGCTGAAAAATGAGTTAAACCTTGTTTTGAGAACATGCATGCGTAAAGTAATCATCATGAATAATAGATGTGCAGATCTGAATGGTATAGATAGTGGGAGACTCGTCACTTAACCGACATACCACGATAGAGCTTATGTGGTCCCAACTATCACACTCAAGTGGGCAGAGCCATCCAAACCTTTCCAGGGCTAAGGACGCTACCATGATATCATATTAAGCTGAAGGGCCAATCGGGCCGGGGATAGCTCACAAGGGAGGTCCCAAAAATATAATAGTATCAACCTACATTGGCGCGTACTTCTAGGGAATATGGTGATCGACCCTTAACCCACTCGGTGCTAGACTCTTCTCCCACAAAAACATGCAATGCTCTACATCTTATATAACGAATCTCAACATTGTCTATTGACGAAGCTCAAGATGACATCATGCATAACTCAACCTCGTATGAAACAAATCTCAACATTGTCTATTGACAAAGCTCATAATGAAATCATGCATATACTATACATCATATGAATATGAAGCTCAACATTGTCCTTTGACAAAGCTCAATAATGACATACACCTTGATTATGAATTCATGCATATGAGAGACTTTGTTTCGAAACATACCACAAGCTCAATTATAGGCGAGAGCATCTACTCCAAATCATGTAGTAAGCTATATGTAGGAATATTTAACTCAACATACCACAACTAGAATTTATGAAATTTAAGGAGACTTCGCTCCAAACAATGTGGTAAGCTTATTTCGGGAAAATCATCAATTTAAATCAACATGTGGGCATTTGCCAAAGCTTTATCATACTTGGATCTACTCAATTCATTTGAAAACAACACCATAATCATGGGTAGCTTTAGAAACATACTTTTCATCATCAAATCTCATCATCACCACCTCCGACAGGAACCACATAGCTGAACTGAATTCAGACCTCACATACACATCCATACACATAAAAGAAACTTGAACACATGAACTGAACATGAAAACTAAATAGATTCATAGGGCAGAATTGATACCTCAAGTCAAAACTGGGCTGATAGAGAATAAATTTGGGTATTTAGCCATCATATCCGCTTCGGCTTCCCACGTAGCTCCCTCGACATGCTGATTTCTCCATAAGACCTTCACTAAAGCTACTTCTTTCTTCCTTAACTTTCGAACCTAACGATCCAAGATTTCAATGGGAACTTCTTCATAACTGAGGATATCTTTCACCCCAACGCTGTCCACCAGAATTACTAAAGCTGGATCCCCCAAGCACTTTTTCAAAAGTGACACATGAAACACGGGATGTACTGAAGATAACTCCGATGGCAAGTCTAACTCATACACCACCTTACCGACCCTTATCATCACCCGATAGGGACCGACATAGCGGGGACTGAGTTTCCCTTTCTTTCTGAACTGCATGACTTCCTTCATGGGAGATACCTTTTGAAATACCCAATCGTCCACCTCAAACTCCAGATCTCTTCTCCTCACATCAACATATGATTTCTGACGAATTTGAGCGGTCTACAGCCTGTCCCTTATAAACTGAACCTTTACCATTGCCTCATGAACCGAATTAGGCCCTATCATAGAGGCTTCCCCAACATCAAAGCATCCGATGGGCGATCTACACCTCCGTCCATAAAGAGCCTTGAACAGTGCCATCTGGATACTAGACTGATAGCTGTTTTTATAAGAAAACTCGATCAAGGAAAAATGATCATCCCAACTATCTTTGAAGTCCATCACACGTGCCCTCATTATATCCTTGAGGGTCTGGATTGTTCGTTCTGCCTGGCTGTCTGTTTGCGGATAAAAGGCTGTACTGAGCTTAACTTGAGTCCCAAGCCCCTTCTTAAAAGAATGCCAGAATTGGGAGGTAAACTGAGTACCTCGGTCTGAAATAATAGACAAGGGCACTCCATGAAGTTGAACCAACTCTCGAATATACAATTTGGCATAATCATCCGCTGAATCTGTGGTTTTGACTGGTAGAAAGTGTGCAGCCTTGGTTAACCTGTCGACCACCACCCAAATGGAGTCATATTTTCGGCAAGTACGAGGTAGGCCTGTAATGAAATCCATATTAATCTCTTCCCACTTTCAAGGGGGAATGCCGATATCCTAAAGTACGCCTCCCGGCCTCTGATGCTCAAGTTTCACTTGCTGACAGTTTTGGCACTTAGCTACAAATTCTGTAATATCCTTATTCATACCGTCCCACCAATAGATTTCTCTCAAGTATCGATACATCTTTGTGGATCCCGGATGGATAGAATATCTGGTACCATGTGCCTCGTGCAATATTCGGTCCCTAAAATCTTCTATCTCAGGAACACACAGAAGAACCCGGTACTGCAGTACACCATCTCCCCCTTGGGAGAAGAACTCCACCTTTTGACTTTGAACGGCTTCCTTCAGCTTTACTAAAATCGGATCCTCATCTTGGCTAGATTTGACATCAACCACCAAGGACGATTTTGATCCGTTTTGCACAATAATGCCTCCATCTGTAGAGTCGATCAATCTAACTCCCAACCTTGCGAGTCGATGGACATCTTTCACCAACTCCTTCTTTCCCTCATCCACGTGGGACACACTCTACATAGAGAGCCTACTTAGTGCATCCGCTACCATATTAGCCTTGCCTGGGTGGTAAAGGACACTCATGTCGTAGTCCTTCAGTAGCTCCAACCACCTCCTTTGTCGAAGATTGAGATCTATCTGCGTGAATACATACTGTAAGCTCTTGTGATCCTTGAACACATCTACGTGGACCCCATACAAATAATGCCACAATATCTTCAATGCGAACACCACCGCGGCCAACTCAAGATGATGGGTCGGGTAATTCTTTTCATGAATTTTCAACTTTCTTGAGGCATATGCTATCACTTTCCCATGTTGCATTAACACACACCCAAGTACGATTCTCAAAGCATCACAATACACCACAAAACCATCGGTACCCTCGGGTAGGGTCAACACTGGTGCTGAAGTGAGTCGAGTCTTCAGTTGTTGGAAGCTTTTCTCACAAGCCTCTGACCATTGAAACTTCACCTTCTTCTGAGTAAACTTGGTCAATGAGGCTGCAATGGATGAAAAACCCTCGACGAATCTCTGGTAATAACCTGCTAAGCCCAAAAAGCTCTTGATATATGAGGTGTTCATCGGTTTGGGCCAATTCTTTACTGCCTCGATCTTCTGCGAATCTACGCTTATGCCCTCACTTGATACCACATGGCCTAAAAATGACACGGATTCCAACCAAAACTCACATTTGCTGAACTTTGCATACAATTGCCAATCCTTGAGGGTCTGAAGGACTATTCTCAAATAAGAGGCATGCTCCTCCACGCTCCGAGAGTATATGAGGACATCGTCGATAAGCACAATCAAGAACATGTCTAGATATACCTTGAACACCTTGTTCATTAGTTCCATGAAAGCTGCAGGAGCATTTGTTAGTCCAAAAGACATAACAACTAATTCGTAGTGACCATACCGAGTCTTGAAAGTGGTTTACGGGATGTCACTCTCCCAAACCCTGAGCTGGTGATACTCGGATCTGAGATCAATCTTGGAGAAACACTTGGCACCCTGAAGTTGGTCAAACAAATCATCAATCCTAGGTAAAGGGTACCGGTTTTTGATGGTAACCTTATTCAACTGTCGATAATCAATACACATGCGAAGGGAACCATCCTTCTTCCGAATGAACAATACTGGTGCACCCCATGGAGACTTACTTGGCCTAATAAAGCCCTTATCTAACAGATCCTTTAGCTCTTTTATCTCAGCTATAGCCATTCTATAAGGCGGAATGGATATAGGTTGCGTGTCGAGGAGAAGATCTATGCCGAAATCAATCTCCCACTCGGGAGGGACACCTGGCAAATCATTAGAAAAGACCTTTGGGTACTCACATGCGACTAGAACTGAGTAAATGGTCAAGGTATCATACTCCATGTCCTTAACCCTAACTAGATGGTATAAAAAAGCCCTAGAAATATCTTTCTGTCCTTAAGGTAGGAAATGAATCGACCTACAGGCACAACTGAACTACCCTTCCACTCTAAGACTGACTCGCCCGGAAATCTGAACTCTATTGCACGGGTTCTACAATTAACTGAAGCATAGCATGCGAATAGCCAATCCATGTTGAGAATAATATCAAAATCGGTCATTGATAACTCTATCAAGTCTGCTGAGGTGACCTTATAAAAGACTGAGACTAGGGTAACTTCTATACACCCGCCTAGTTATAACTGAGTCACCTACTGGAGTAGAAATTGAGAAAGGCTCTAATAAAACATCGAGACCGACTCTGAAGCTACTAGCTACATATGGTGTCACAAAAGATAGGGTAGCCCCCGGATCTAGCAAAGCATACATATTAACATGAAAAACTCTCAACATACCGCTGACTACGTCTGGTGAGGCCTCCTGCTCCTGACGAGTGGCTAAGGCATAAAATCTGTTCTGGTGCTACCCGCCAACTGCGCTAGTAGATGCCCCTAATGTGTTGTGCGTGGGGGAGGGGCTTCTGAATTAGAAGTTAGGCCTCGGCCCCAACCTGATCCTGTCTCACAACGGGACAATCTCTGAGCATATGTCCAGGCTGCCCACATCCAAAACAAGCTCCTGACCCTACCAAGCACTGGCCTGTGTGTCCTCGGCCGCACTTGGGACAAGATGGAATGCTGGAATCTACGGGCCTACTGCTATGACCCCTCGAGCCTGACGCTCGCCCCCTATGATCATGTCTAGGCCTAGATGGCACACGCAGTGCTGAAGATGTTGGGGTTGATGATCTTTGGTGGGTCTGCTGTCGATGCCCACCACCGGACCTCTGTTGAGAGAACTCGTGGTCCTCAGTCCTGGCCTTCTTGGAATCCCTCTCCCTCGAATATGCCGCCTCCATTTACTGGGCGTACAATACTATGTGAGGGAAGTCCATGTCCTGGTGGAGCATAGCTGTCCTACAGTCTGTGTCCAAGTAACCTTCTATACCATGCACAAATCGGCTCACCGGCGCCCTCTGGTCAACCACTAACTAAGAGGGGTACTTTGATAGGCGGGTGAACTCAAGGGAATACTCCTGAACAGTCGTCCTTCCTTGCTTCAAGTTTACAAACTCTGTTGCCTTCAGGTTCCTCATCTCCTGAAGGAAGAACCGATCTAGGAATGCAACCTGAAACTCCTCCCATGTAGTTTTACCTGCTCGTGCGACCCTGCTGTCCTTCCATTGGCGAAACCAAATATGTGCAACCCCCTTCAACTAGTAAGAGGCCAACTCTGCACACTCAACACTACTCACCCCCATAACCTGGGTGATCTTGACAAGCTCATCAATGAAATCATGTGGGTCCTTATTTACCTTGGAACCAAGAAACTCCGGCGGGTTCATTCTCAAGAAATCTCGGACTCTGGCCGCTGCTGCATTATCGTTTTTAGGAATATGCACAATGGCCTGCTGATTTACCTGAGCGGTCAAGGCCTGTGCAAGCATCTCAATGGCAGCTCAGAACTTAGCTTGAGTGGCTGGCTCTGGTGCCTGAGGATCCTGAACTAGTGGGGCTAGATGATGACCATAACCGTTTCCATCCTCGTGGCCTTCACCACCTCCATCCTCCTTCCGTTCATCCTTCGAGGTGCCATGATTCAACAATCGCGATTAGAACGAATTAGAAGGATAGAGAGACTTTTCATCGCATGACATAGATCATGAAAGAAGGGAACATTTCCTAAACATCTAGTAGCCTCTTCGTCATAAGTATGACGCGATTCACACCCATGAAAAAGACTCTACCTAATGAACCTTTCGGACTCCCTAGAACACATCAAAACTATGGCTCTGATACCAAGTTTGTCACAACCCGAACGGTTTCCTGGATCATAAACACGGGACAAGGGACCCCCAAGAGATCCCAAGTCGACCCATGGCATAAGCATACAACTAACTCATTTAATAAACATGAAGAAAACATAAATATAAACTTGGCGGAAGTTTCATACATACGCACATCAGGACGTATCCGAAGCTACATATACATAAGTCTGAAAGCTTCTAATTTGGACGAGTTGATGGTACAAGACCCCAACTAACTCAATGATACTGAAACTGAAATACGAAATGAAAACTGAGAGTCTAGTTCTCGAAAGATGAGGACTCACTAATCTTGAGTTGATAAGGACTCTGGAAAGCTGACTAAGATCGGGGCTGAAGCTGCGAGCCGGGTCCTGTATCATGAAATGATACAACATAGAAAGTATGCGGTCAGTACGTGGAATGTACCGAGTATGCAAGGTAAGTAAAATAGCTTAAGTAAAGTAAATCATTTAAAATTCTCATAACATATAATAAGATTTCAAGCATAAGTAGAAAGGCTATATGCATTCGTTCAAAAATTGAAATCTTATCATAACATGACCATGCATAGCTTTATAACATCATGACTGACTCAAACGACTCAAAGTTGAAACATAACATTTATACATAAAAGCTGAACAATGAGTCAAACCTTACTTTTAGAACATGCATGCGTAAAGTAATCATCATGAGTAATGAATGTGAAAATCTGAATGGTATAGACAGTGGGAGACTCATCACTTAACTGACATACCACGATAGAGCTTATGTGGTCCTGACTATCACACTCAAGTGGGCAGAGTTTTTCAAAACCTTGTTAGGGCTAAGGACGCCACCATGATATCAATATCAAGCTGAAAGGACAATCGGGCATGGGATAGCTCACAAGGGAGGTCCGAATAATATAATAGTACCAACCTACGTTGGCACGTAGTTCTGGGGCATAGGGTGATTGACCCTTAACCCTCTTGGTGCTAGACTCTTATCCCACAAAAACATGCAATGCTCTACATCGTATATAACGAAGCTCAACATTGTCTATTGACAAAGCTTATAATGAAATCATGCATAGACTAGACATCATATGAATATGAAGCTCAACATTGTCCTTCGACAAAGCTCAATAATGATATACACCTTGATTATGAATTCATGCATATGACAGACTTTGTTTTGAAACATACCAAAAGCTCAATTATAGGTGAGAGCATCTACTCCAAATCATGTGGTAAGATACATGTAGGAATATTTAACTCAACATACCACAACTAGAATTTATGAAATTTAAGGAGACTTCGCTCCGAACAATGTGGTAAGCTTATTGCGGGAAAATCATCAATTTAAATCAACTTGTGGGCATTTCCCAAACCTTTATCATACCTGGATCTACTCAATTCATTTGAAAACAATACCATAATTATGGGTAGATTTAGAAACATACTTTTCATCATCATCATTCTCTTCTTTTATGAATTTCTCATCCATAGGCATTTAATTTCATAACTTAGAAAATATGATTTGCATTGTAAATACTTCAAAATCTGCCCAAACTTCACAATTCATCAATACAAATATAATCTAATCATACTCATATGTAGAGATTGAAGAATCATGCAATTGGGTGAAAACCCCATACTTGATCATAGGAAATTATTATGTTTTGATAAAAATTGGGCATGGAGGTGGAAGGAGACACCCACTCATAACCTTACATACCTGGGAATGGTGAATTCTAACACCTTCTAATTGCCCAATCTGAATGGAAACCTTGAAATATTTCCTTGAATCACCTCTTCAACCTTCAAATATGCATGCATGGGAAGAATGACTTAAAATAGTTTTTCCCCTACTAAAAACCCACTAAAACAAGGCTTAAATGATGTAGTATAGGCCCCTAGGATTTAGGAATTACGGAAAATCCCTTACTAAAATCGCTGAAAATAACTTCCAGGAGGTCCCAAGGAGGGACCTAACGATTCGTCAAGATAGGCAACGACTCGTCAAGTCGTTCATCAAGTACACTGGATAACAAATCTCTTAAGGCTCGCAACGGGTGACTTAATGATTCATTCCACGAGACCACGACTCATGGTTACCTTCCGCCATGCACACTGTCTCCTTCTCCTATTTATTTCTAAACCTCACCCCACGGCTAACTTGACGACTCGTGGTGGCTGACCATGAGTTGTTCCCATGACCTTAGGGACCTCTATCCTTCATTTCCTCTAGGCCTCCCCACGAGGTACCTGACGATTCATGGGGTCTCCTCATGAGTCGTCCAATGGCTCATCCTGCAACTGAAGCACCCATTTTCAGTTTTTCCCCGTTTCAATTCTTGGGTCCGATTGTTGAATTCTCAGGGTATAACACCCAGTCTCTCCCAAACATGAAGTACAATCGAAATATTAATCAAAGGTATGTAACAAATGACCTAGTCCTCATATTTATATATGAGCCTTCAAATAACACTTCTTCCCTTCAAGACTTGACTTTAAAATCAATATTTTTCACCCCTGGATGGGCTTGGCACGCTGCCCCAAGTATCTCACCACAGGCTTAGTCAAATTTTCAGTAATTTCAGCTCCAGAATAGGCCTAGCGTGCCGCCCCCTCTATCTCGCCAAGGAATTCATCAAATTTCTCCAAGTCTGGACACCCCTTGGCGCGGGGCGCCTCCTATTTCGCCAAGTTTGTGAATTAAAAACCTCTGATGTTTGAGCGCTGGTGCGGGGCACCAACCATAGCACCAGAATGAGATTTTATTCTATGAAGTTTAGGACTTGGTGCAGGGCACCAACCATGGCACCAAAACCGTCAGAATCTCAACTCTTCATCTCTTGCATCATTTTGAGCTCCTTTTGCTTAGTTCCTGCTCAAATCCACTCAAATCGTTTGTTAGCACATAAAACACACACATACATAAATTTAAGCATAAATTAAAGATTATGAACTCAAAACATCATCAAATATGAGTAAACATATACAAATAGGCATCAAAATATGCCCAATATCACCACCCTACACTTAGACCATTTTTCTTCCTCGAACAATCCTTAAAACACACCTAAAATCATATTTCACTATCACACTTGACACCTCTATCAACTCATACTCAACCAACTAACATGGAGCAAATATAGAGTGGTTTATCATCATACAAATATTCTCAACAAGACACATAGCAAGATTTCACAATCAAGAACACACAACCTCTATAAATGACTCCTCTTTTCAATACAAAGCGCCAACATGATTAAGTGTGACACATGCAACAAGTAGTACACCAAATTAGACCTCTTGTGCCCCTTACTTTTAGTGGTGTTCCTCTCTTAACTTAATCAATATAAGACATGGAATATGATAAGTAAGGTACACTCACTCTCACAAAAGATGTAATGCACATATGCAACATACTATAGGCTTACCCTTCATATACGTTAAGACTACCTAATTGCTTCAAGAGATTAAGATTACAAGGACTTTTCTTGATTGTAATGTTGGCTAAGGGACGTTTAAGATTGGTATTTCATTTTATAGTGACTACCACCCTAAGCACTTCTAAGACATATTTCACTTTTCTTATCCACCACTTCTTTCCTTGCTTGTTCACCCCTCATTTACTCACCGTTGTATTTTCTTTTCATGCCCTATTTTTTTCTCTACTTGACTGCTAGTTTTCTAATCATAGAATAGCTAAGGATTTTGCAATTAAAGTTCTCTTTTTGATTTACCTAGCAGCAAGTAAACAACACAATTTTTGTTATGGGCACCCCCTTCCCTCAATTTTCTTTCCTTACCACAATTTTTTCCTTTTTCCCATAACATTATACTTCAGTGGAGCTTACTTCAAATCTCAAAGTTCTTAAGACTACTTTGGATCAGTAAGTTTGAGGTCTCACAATAAGAGGGATTAAACTACTATTGAGGCTAAGAAAGAATAAGGCTTTTAGGCTCAAAGGGATTAACTAGGGAGAATAACTAGGAAGATAAAACAATTATGGGAAAACATGGCTTTTCAAAGAAATGCCTTGATCATCTCTCAACTCCATACGAACTAGCTATCCTACACACACTAAGACAAGGTTTAGCTGCTACGATATATACATACGAAGCAATACAACTCACCTCTCATGGAAATAAGAATCTAATCAGTTTCTACAGCTACACATTCACACAACCATATTGAATGACAAATTAATTTCATAATTAAGCACTAAGGATATGTTGAGTCAAATTAAAGAGATACGTGTGTATCTCAAGGATTCTAAATTATGCAATCAAAATAACCACTCTATTTACTCTAACATAGCAACTAAGTAGAATATCAACAAGAATACAAGTGGATGATCTACGACTCAATCCTAAACAAAAATGTGACGGAACTTCCCTTAAGACGGTTGTCATTCATTTATCATAGTGAAACATCATTACTCTATGATGACACACAAAAATAAAAATTACCCGGTTCAAAGGGATTCCCTTCGAAAAAGAACCGAGGCCATAAGAAAAACCAATGGGTTGGTGGAGACATGCCATTTGAAAAATTATTTCAAACAACACATGATGGCATACTCACCCTATACTACAACGACTCAAACCAAACGAAACAAAAAATATAAAAATTACCCTAGAACAAAGAAAATCAAACATAGCATATTCAAGATGAACATACAAAGTTAAACATCCAAGGTATTCAAGTAGTCAACTTCATCATACTATCTATTACAGACCAAGACCTACAAATCATTAACCTACCGCTACCAAGAATATAAAAATTCTACGAACTAAAAATATAGCAATTAAAGATCAACAGGAATTTATCTTTCCTCCACCCCACACATAAAAAAGTGCACTGTCCTCAGTGCACAGACAATAACATCATAAAGGGAGAGAAAATGAACTTCCTGGTCGCTAAGCATCATCCTGCATGAAAACCTGTAGCATCATCATCATCCTCCATGTCTATATCATCAACGCCATCAGTCAGGATAGTAGCCTCATCATCATCAATCGGCTCCTCAAAAGTCGGGCCCACTCTGCACATCAACATGGAACTCTCTGTGATTGGGTACTATGCCTCTTCAACTATAATTCCATCATCCTAAACATATGACCCTGACAACTCTCATCTCGGGCCTATTGATCAACTATAGTAAGAGAGGGTCCTATGGAAGGGGAAATCTCCTTTACCTTTGTGACGTCTATAATCAATCCAACTAAGTGCCCTACCAAAAGTAAAGTGATGTATGCATCCTTCTCCTCAATACCTTCCTCCTTCAACTACATGGTCAAGAGGCTGCCGTGGATCTCCTCATATTGTGGTGAATCACAACACCAAAATTAACCGGTATCCCCTTCATTAGTATGTATACCAAAATAATCCGCTCGTGAGTCACCTCTGTCAAATGTGTCCAAGGGAGAAAGATAGCACATACCAACTTCACCCACACGTTTGCCTCCCTATTCAAATACGCAAATGCAAGTGTGGAATAGGTTCCATTTTGATCCCTCACCCAACAGGCAGATGAGTGCTCACTGCACAAAGTGTGGTGGATGTCTCTATATGGTGGCTTTTAATAAGATGAAATATTGCGAAGGGTCTACTGCAGGTGTCTCTAAGAAAGCATTGAACCTCTTGACTGTGAATTGCACCACGTATCCTCTGATCTTAACCTTTGTACACTCTCTGAATTAGGTGTCCCAATTTGCATAAAATTCCCTCACCAAAGTGAGGTTGCACCTCTCTGGCTCATTGAAGATATAGCCAACTCCCAACTCACGTATCTTTTCCCGAATATTCGAGAACTATAGTGCTAGGCAGACCTCATCTATCTAATTTTCAGGGGCATACTTGGCTTCTTTTTGAGTTTTAAACAAAGTAAGGCCATGAGGCTCAAATACTTTTGCTCTAAATCTCCTTGCGGGGCCTGCTTTAGGAATTGAGGAACAAGCATCCGTCTTCTTGGTCTATCCCTCTTTCGGATTTTCTCGGCTACATTCACCTCCTTTCCTTTTGATGTCATTATACCTCTCAAGAAGAAAATCAAAACTTTACAACATTAGTTTGTGAACCAAGTGGCTAACTAATTAATGGTGGAAAGTGCAAATTTCACCCCACACTTAATTTGGTAGCATATATGTGAGACTTTGTCAAATAGGGTACTCAATACTTCCCCCATAATCATCCAATGTCATCAATCTACTTTTAATTCACTAACTCATCTACACCAAGTTCATGCATTTTTATTTCTTTTCAACTCTCCTCCAGCTTTTATCTTTTAATCAAGAATGCACAATTTATTCTATCCGTCTCACCTTCCTTCTCTATTTCAATTCAAGTAATTTATGTAATGGAGTAACAATATTCAATTCAATTAACCTACAATAAACAATTTACTACCATTCAACATGAATTAATCAAGAATTTCACCAAATCAAGCAATTGTCACATTGAAAAATTCAAAGCTTCATGTACTTTCTTCTCTCCACTATAGATGCACCTACCCACCAACATTCAAGAATTCAATTCACCTACCCCATCATACCCACAAGTTCAAATCACCATATTCAACCAAGAATCAAGCTACCCAACAAAGATATAATACAATCATGGAAGAATTTAAGACTTTAAGCTCATAAACCCAAAACATGAAGTTCAAGCTTTTCACCAATAATGGTGATTTTTGGGTTCTAAATCTTGGTGAAGAAGGGTGTGGGAGAATGCTGATCGCGGGCAAAAATAGCATGTCCAAGTGATACTTTATAACTTAAATTAGTCTTGTTTATCTAAGTTATTGTATACATTTTCATTAATTTTATATAAATGTGAAGATATGTGCTAACCAACATGATTAGTCCTTGTTTTGTAGGTTTTAATGATTTTTAGGAACTAAATCAGAAGTTGGTGAAG
>JACEIK010008862.1:0-50472 GCA_018107945.1 Datura stramonium
TACAAGTAATACAGTGGCCTTTTTTAAGAGCCGGATGTCGAACCCACAAGGACTGGACCAATTCAGCTAATTATCAAGTTCAAGTGTGATATTAACTTTCGCAAGTGTTGATATAGACTTTTTCGATAGAGTTTAATTAAGTCTAGGGGTCGTCATCGAAATACTCTGAAATCATTCAGGGAGCAACTAGAGCTAAAGCCAGATAATCATGCGATACTACGCTTTGTAATGGTTTAAGTATGAAATTATCAATTGTTGTCTCACATAATTACAATTGAATGTTCATGGTCTTTCGAGCCTCTAAACACGACAAACTAGCCTCACAACTACATCGTTGAGCGGGGATGTGACATTCTAGTTCGTAGGCAATTCAACTACGCGGCTGTGGTTTACGGGGTTTGCACCTTGATTACGGACTTTCAAACCTCTAATCATTTAACTCAACTTAGCTTCACAACTACTTTATGAGCGGTGATGTGATAATTCTAAATTGATTTCTTATTACTAACCCGTTTTATCAACCAAGCAAGGCAAATTAGGTATAATTTATTATCCTAACCTGAATTATATCGTAAGATACAAACTTGCTCCCTAATTGTTTGTTCTTGCCTAGGTTTTCTTTCTCGAAGCTTTTACCTAGGTGTAACATGTGTGTTTTCATGGTGATCAATCATTAAAACAGCCATAATTAAGAATGCAAATTAAAACAACAATCAATAACTTAAAGCCAAAGCCTAAATCATGTATTCCACAATCATACCATGTGGTTTCAATCCTAGAGGAGGGTTCTAGCCACTCAAGTTCGTAAATTACAAGAAAACATTTGTTAAAGTAACATCTTACAAGAATTGGTAGAATAGAAGATGAAATTGATGAACCCTAGGTTCTCAACTTCTCCCTCACTCCTTGGCAGTTTTGAAATATTACGTGACAAAAAATTTTAGGAGCTAAGGGACCAATTTATAGTAAATGAGAATTGTACAAAAAATTATTCCGGCATGAAATAAGCTCCGTGTCACGGAGGTTATAAACTCTAATATGCCTCCGTGACACAGAGGCATCCACTCAGGCTGTCTGAAAATCAAGCAGATAGCCTAGAAGCCCTTGCCATGTTTGAGGAGAGACGTGTCCATGGCTCACTTGTGCGAGCACTAGGGAGCCCGCCAGCACGCCATGGTCGCGCGGCTTTGCTGCCAGTGGCACGTTGCCAACGCGCGGCGGTAGGCTCATTTCGCGCATCCTCCATGCCAACGTTCGCGTTTTACTTTGCGACTCCATGCCTCCACTTCACCAACTCATCGATTAGTTCCTTAAATTCATTTTTAAACCTACAAAAAAGAACTAGTCATTTTGGTTAGATGTATATATTCACATTTACATAAAATTACATGAGAATGTATATAATTAAGCCGATAAACAAGACAAAACTAAGTTGTAAAGTATCCCTTAGGCAATGCCATTTTCCCAAGATCATTACCATCCCTACTTGGAAGTGGGAAGAAGTGAACATGGATTTTATTACATAGCATATCTACACTAAATGCCTTGTGGCTTGGCGACGAGCTTAATTTGGCGGTTGTGGGCAGATGACTAAGTCGGCACATTTCCTACCCAATTAGGACCATAGATTCGGTAAGTTATATTAGACTATGCATCTAGAGGTTAGTCGGAGGCCACATAGGTTCCCTTGTCCATAATTTCGAGATAGGGTTACTCGGTTCATCTCACGCTTACGAGTCATTTCAGAAAGGACTTGGTTTGAGTCAAGCTCGGCCTGACTTTTAACCTGAGATAGATGGCGGGGAGTAGAAGCTGGACTAATTAAGTTAAGGATATGTTAAGGAGCTTATGTGATCAATTTCAAGAGGTAGTTGGGATAATCACCTACCTCTCATCGAGTTTTCATACAACATGACTACCACTCCGAGTATTGAGATGGCCCCGTTCGAGGCATTATATTGAAGGAGTTGTAGATCTCCTATAGGGTGGTTTGAGGTTGGTGCTCGACCTTAATAGGGCACGATTAAATACATGAAGAGGCCATGCAAAAGGTCCCCTGCTTGCTCCCGGGGAATGAAGCTGCAAACAGCTCAAAAGCCCGATAGAAATTGTACGCAAATGTAAGGAGAATAGAAATTTTGGAGTTTGATGTGGATTATTGGTATATACGAAATTTCACCTATGAAAGGGGTGATGAGGTGGGAAAAGAGAAAGAAATGTGGTCCTAGATATGTTTGGTCCTTACAAAATGTTGAGGCGTATTAGCAATGTGGTTTTATAAGTTGGATTTACTGCGAGTTAACGAGCGGTGCACCCATTCATCCATGCGTCCTTATTGAAGAAATGCATCGGTGATCGACCTCGAGTAGTGCCTTTAGGGCGTTTGATGCAAAGAATAGTCTCTCTTCACAGAAAAGTTCCAGTGGATTCTAGACCATCAAGTTCGTAAGCTAAGGAATAAGGAGGTCGCTTGACCAAAGGTTTTATGGAGGAACCCGGCTAGTTGAGGAGCTATATGGGAAGTAGAAGAAGATATGATGGCTGGTCTTTCTCTTTATTCCTTCCAACTTCAGCTTTCATCATCGGAGTTCTAGAATTCCTCCTTATTACTCTATTCAATTTCATGCCAAATTCATGTCTCTAAGTTCCTTTCATGTTATTGCATGTATGTATGCTTCATGAATTTAATTCAATCATGAATATCGATCAGGATCGAGTCACTCGATCGAGTTTTCAACTATAGTTTGTTCGGGTTTGGGATTCGGTTCCTTCCCCGGCTTTCTAGTATGCTTATTCTACATTTGAGGATGAATGTCTCCAGAGAGATTATGTAACACCCAAAGTCCTTAAGATTAGACAGAAATGAAATAAGGAAAGTGAAAAATATGCACTAGGTCCCGAACGAGTCACTAAGTGACTCGTTATGTATTTGCGACAGTCATTAAGTTACCCATTATGTGAGCTTGAGTTGGTAAAAATTTGTTGGGGTTTCCTCAAGACTTAACAAGTTGAGGGATGAGTCATGGTGCCACTTCACAACTCATCGAGAGTCATTGTGCAGGAAGGGTGAAAGGATGGGAAATTCAGAAGTAGTGACGATGAGTCGTGTGACACCTAACGAGTCATTGGGTGTCTCGTTGGGTGTGATGAATACTTGAAAGCAAAGAGTTTTGAAGGTCTTAACAGTAGAGGTGACTCATTTAGTTTCTGTGAATCATTAAGTGGAGCGTCAAGTTAAGATCAAAAGTTAGAATTTTGGCGCAATGGTGATGAGAGGACTTGACGAGTAGATCCGAGTGACCTAATGTCGATTAGGTCACTCGTTAGGTCTGACGTGCTCATTTAGCGATTCCCAATTTCGGGAGCATTTTTGTAACTTTCCGCTATTTTAGTTCCTAAACTATGTAGTTTGGGAATATTTTGAAGGATTGAAGGGTAACGGTTTCTTCTCCCTCGTTTCCTCAAACTTTTGGAATATGCTCAGTCGTAGACTTCACCAACCTACGTCTCAAGCCAAGAACTAGGGCTCTCAGTGCTCTCAGAAATTTTGAGCTATTTCTCCGGTTCTTCTCTAGGTATGTGGGATTTTGATTGGGTTATCCGTTCACCCTTGTGTCCCCAAAGTTTCATAAAACATTATTATATCGGTCCCATAGAAAAATCATGTGCTTGGGGTTTTTATTAGAGTTTGAGTTCACTTATTACTTCAATGTTCTCAAGTCTCTTTGTGAATTCTTGAATATGATATTCATGGGTCTTACAAATTCTCACTTACATAATTATACTTTCATGATGGGTACCACATGATTCAACTTGAGTTATATAAATGTATGTTTTGATTCTATATAGAATTGAGTTATCATGAATTCATATTTCCCAAAATGATGATTCGATCATGATTTGTTATACGGATGTTATGACATAATCGGTATTTTCGAGTTCTTTAGGCTCTCAGAATACTATCGAATGAAATCTGACTTAACTTTAAGAACACTATTTTTGAGCTACTAATAAATTATCATTAAACTTATCCATTCGGAGTAGTTCTTAGCACCAAGGTAATCTAGGGGTTCATCACACCGGAGACCCAAAGCTGCATGCCCTTTGTAGGTTGTGGCAGAACGAGCATCGGTTTAGAGATCACTTCAGCCATGTCTTTATATCGCCCAGGAAGGTATGGCCAGGTCCTATCAATGAGCGTAACTTTACATCAAAATTCACATTTAGCTCATGTGGTTATATATCGGTTAATAGACTATCCCTTATTGATACGATTACGAGTCTTAGTTTTAGTACATACGACTCTTAAATTAGTTTTTATTGTACTTTGTGTATTGTCGAGGCTTATTACTTTTGTTACACCCCCAAAATGTTAATGGTTAGTAAGCATATGCATGGATTTGTGACGAGTAAAGAGAGCTTGACGCATGGGAAAATCCTCGTAGGGTCGGGTGAGGCTGGGCGCGGGGGGCTAGCGGACACTTGTGAAGCTGCGGTGCCTTGGCCCACTTGTGATGTGCGGAGCCATTTCCACTATTGGAGGCTATGGGAGGCAACGGCGCGCCTACCCCCAATATTTCAGATGTACAAGAGTTTCACACCTCAGTCCTATCGTAGGAAGATATGACCAATTTCCAACCCCCCCGCCCCCGTTTGTTCTTCGATTATGGCAAGAAAGCATAGTACTAATGCCATATATTGTCCATAATGATTAATAAAGGAGTGTTAGATTTGTTGCCTCGAGGAAAGGGTTAAAAAGTGGTTGAGACCATTAGTGTTTACAAAGCTACTTGGACCCTCACAATAGTAATAAGATTTCGATGCTTTTCAGTGCGTGTAGAGAGGAATCCATCGGCGATAAACCCCGGCAATAGTAAGTCAGTCGAAATAAGTGATTCTCCACGGTGTGTGAATGATAATGAGCATACACCTCAAGATAGTTATGGGCCTAGTTTTTTATGTCGAAGGGCCCAGAGAGGAATCATTGAACAAAGCCGGGCACAGTGCGAGTTAGAAGGATGCAAGTTGGTAGACTTGGTTAGTAATATCTTGGCCAGTGAGGCGAAGGGCCACGAACCCCGGATCTCGGCCTCACGAGAGTAAGGAGAGAAGCACGAATATTTCATACTTGGGGTAACAAAATCACCTCCCGGGTTGAAGTAGATTGACCGAGACCATGGGACCATCATTGAATGTTGAGAAATAAGCTCGTGCGCCCAGGTTAGAATAGTGAGGTTGTAACCTAGAGAATCTTGCAATATCACCACCGAGTTTTGGAGGTAAAGGAGTGGCGACACAGAGACTTTAACCAGTACGGCTTAGAGACAAGGCCTAGTAGAGAGTTATTGGCCCTTGAGATAGAAAGGGCGGAGTCGTGAGGCCAGGGGTTAACTACGCATTCCAAAAAGATGGCAAGACTTTGTTAGTAGACTATGGCCAAGATGCACCATGTCAGATTACTCCCTCCACCCATAGTTTAGCGAAGACACGTCAGGTCGGAAAGAGGAAACCTGCGTGGCGAGGAAGAGGAAAGATATTGTTGAGTCGTAGCACGAGTTGCAATGACCAGCGGGGAAGGCTGGGCCCGGCAGGAATCGAGCATACCAATTCAGGAAGGTAGGTACTGCAAGGAGGTGGAGAGTAATCAACATGGATATGACCCCATGGGAGTAATCTCATTACCCGGTGTAAATTGACCTCATTTGAGTCGGTGTAGAAGGTTAATGAGGTCAACTCATCTCTTACCAAAAGGAATTATATTTTAGCTAAAGGTTATCTTTGAGTTAGATGTTTTAAGAAGTAGTTTGGTTACGTGGAGCCTAAGTATCTAATAAATTCATATAGAGAGGTACAACGCCTTTTGACTAGGCTACATAGAGTGTCGGAAACGGATTGGGATACAGAATTAATTTGAGTATGACTTCCCATCCCAGACCAAAAAGGCCAAGCAACGCACCCGATTTAGGTGCTCGGAGATATATAGGTCCCCTATATGATAACACGAAGATGGAAAATTAGCGGTTGTTGAACTAGGGCATACTATATCGGGCGGACGAGCTAACTTACGGAAAATAGGTCTAGATAGCCCGGGGTCGTGAGGAGAGTCATACAATGTATGGCCTAGGAAGTTAAGGATTGAAGCGTGGTGGTATTTCTAGAAACTTCGCCAATGAAGGGCATTATGAGATTTGGAAAAAAGACTTAAGCTTAGCCTTAGGTTCATTGGCTAGTATCGTATCCCTGCAGCGATAGGAGAAGTTCCATATGAGCTAGAATTGCCTCGAGTTAGAATGTCTGTCCACCCGAGTCTTTCATGTGTCAATGTTGCAGAAATGTATACAAGATCCATCTGAGAAGTTCCAGGTTGAGAACGTCCAGGATTCTTTGAGGAGTTAGCTTACGAAGGGCTCTAGTTGCCATAGCAGATCGGCAAGTTCACGGGTTAAGGACTAAAGATGTGGCCTCAGTCAAAGTTTTGTGGAGGAATAGAAATGTAGAAGATGGGACACAGGAATTGACCTAGATTATGCAGTTAAAGTGACGTCATTGTGCGGTTGTCATTTCCTTGTGTATGGTTGGTTGTCTTATATGGTGAAATAGTTGTTTATAGCGTCACGAGAGATGCCTATGTTGGGTTTTATGTGTTTTAGGGATTTGGATAGTCCATAATATAGAGGAGCCTACGCCGGAATTTTAAATATTAGTCGGAAGAAGTTAGCCTCTTTAAACCTGAGAATGGCATTAGAGGACGAATGTTCCTAAGGGGGGGAGGATGTTACACCTTGCAAAAATATTAGCAGTTAGTAGGTATGCATGTGGATTTGTGACGAGTAAAGAGAGCTTGACGCATGGGGTAAAAGACTTGGAAGTAGGGTCGGGCGAGAGGCTAGACCGTTGGGGAGCCCCGTGCGACGCACCACCTGCGGTGCCTTGGCAGTAGCGCGCCGAGCCACTACCGCTATAGGAGGTGAGCGCGAGGCACATCCGGTGGCTTGCCTATATATATATATATATATATATATATATATATATATATATATATATATATATATATACTCCCCTCATTTCATTTTAAATCAATTGCAAAAGGATCTTAGGCCATAGAAGGGAGAAACCATAACTTTTCACCAATTTTCGCCGATTACGCTACCAAACGCCATCCAATCTCAAATTAACCCGGGTAATGAGTTCCTAGGCCTATGGAAGCATTTCTCTGAGTTACTTCTTGAAAATTACAGGTATACGGAACTCTGCGAGTAAAAGTTGTCGGGTGCGCCAAATTAAATCCTAAATAGCCCGGGCATTAGGTGAGCACTTCTCCCCGCCACAGGAACTCTCGGGAAATTATAGATTTTTAATTTGAGTTTTCCAATGTTGGATTATAGTTAATTAGTATCGAAAGTTATCGATATTTTCGAGTTTAGTATTGAAATTAGGTCTATTTTCTCAGCATAGGGTTACGGTTGGGGGAAAGAATTGCCGGTGCAAGTTGAAACCGCCGGTGAGCGAAGTGCATTCGGAGGTATGAGGTTTTATTCCTTCGGCAAGTTTATTCTTGTTGTATAGTGATATGACCTATGTTTTAAACGTAGATAATGATCCTATATGTTGTAATTGGTGTTGCTAGTATATAAGGATCGGGTATGTCGTGATTAGCTACTATTAGTAGATTACGGTTACATATGTTGTGTTGCTTCTAGGAAACATATAAAGATTATATTGCGGTATCCCTTGTCGGGAAAAAGACATGTTTAGGTGTGACACACATTAGAAGCATACGTAGGAACTCCTCTGTTCTTCAATTCATTGTATTAGTAAATTGGATATTTTATTTATCCAAGCCTACACCTTAGAAGCTCGTGGATAGTTATTGGGCACGAGTTAGTAAGTTGAACGGCACATAGGCGCGGCTGGCGATATAACTACAAGTTTGGCGCACCATTGTCGGTGAAGCACGCCCGGAGGCCATTGGCATATCCCTCACACCCCAGTGGAAATTTAGATAGGGTGGCCATACTTTAGAGTCGGCGGCATTAGGGTTGTCTAGTGGGCGAGTGACATTACCATCTGGTGCTTCTATTAGTGATTATCAATTTCGATTGACTTAGTATTCGTTATACGAGGTTGCCCGGAAGCCACCCCCGAGTTGTTCGAGTCGGATAGACCCCTTCGGTACCCTAAGGAAGGGGACCTTATTAGCGATTTAGGCGGGGCCAATGCCCCCGACTGCTCCTATAAGATGCTTAGGTACGGGTTGACGTGAGTGGCTAGGGTCCATGAAAACTTAATTGCAAGGTTGAGGTCATCCGAGGAAGAGTGAGATCCAAGCGGACCAAGTTAGGTCTAAAGGACTAGAACCATGTTAGCAGAGTATTACCCTCGAGATAAGAATTTCAATAGGCTACTGTGGAGGATTGGGGTCGACCGCTCAAAAGCATGTTCGGTTAGTTGGCAGCCCTACGGTTGTTTTAAGCAAAGGAACTATAGAAAGTAATTGGTCGTCTGCGACCCTACGATTTACTTATGAGTTATAGTTATCCAAGCGGGACATTGAAAGTATTGTTAGGTACTCCAAACCTCGCCCTATCCGGTCTAGACCATTAGAGATTATGTCCACTTCTCGGGATCCTCTAATCGGATACAAGTACATGGGTGTGCACCTTTGCTTGAAACTATACAAAATTATTTTGGGGGGCGAACAACGATCACATTAAAGCCCCGAAAGCCGGATACACCTTTTGAGTGGCTAGATTGAGACTTTAGTATAGCACATCGTTGATTATCCTCACAGGATCCTTCCATGACCACCGGGGTTACTAGTTGTGACGTTGCCTACGAGGCTATATGATGTCGCTCGAGCAATATGCCGCCCCAAGGGATGATGCGAGAGGCCCGAGGCCATGTACGATCCATTCCATGGTGGACTATTATTCTTATATGCTCGGCATCACGGCCCTCGTCGAGCACGGTGCCCGAGTGCGGTTATCGGGAGTCCACCGGACTGGGCCAAACTATGATAGGGGCCGAGTGGGCTCGGTTGTAGACCTAGGGGACAAGTAGATTGTCTATAGCACACGATAGAGAGTTATAGGAACTGGATAGGGATATATAGATTAAAGTGTATTTTCCGGGGCTTATGGGGTCTAGGTAGGTTAATTTATATTGATTGTACCTTCCCGAGGCTTATGGGGGTCGGTAAGTTATTCCATATTGATTGTATCTTCCAGCTTATGGGGGCCGGGTTAGGTTCTTGTTTGTATTCTTGTACGCACAACTACCAAACATGAATATATGATTCTCGGTCTTAGCTCATATACGTGTATTGTTTTACTAGATCACGAGGTTATGAATAAGCAACCTCCGGAATAGGACAAGCTTGCCCACTGATCTTTAGCAAACATTTCTTGCCTTACATATTCGATACACATTATGCGCGCAACTATGGGTGTTTGCATTACTGCTGCGAGTTTAGGCAGGTGAGTCCGGAGATCTCCATTAGCGGTTGTTCAACGTGGTAAACAACCCACCTCCTTTCTTTGAAGTTGCGAGGTTGTAGAGATTCACAATCTTTTCATTAATATAGCATTTGGATTCATTTTGGAGCCTTGTCCCAGACCATTATTTCTATCTAAAGTCTTGCCGAGACTATAGTATCCCGATTAGTTAGGCTGTTGTTGGCCGTGTTTGGCAATGTGTATGTCTTATTTTATAAGTTGGTAAATTGTGGGCCTAGTATAGCTACTTATTTTCTTTAAGATTTATAAATAGATAGTATGGTGGTCTTGTCGGATTGCATAGGATCCCCATTGATGTTATGTTCATTGGGTTAGCTATTTTCTTTTACGGTGTTGTGGCAACTGACCTTGTCGGCACGAGGATTTGTGTTTTACGAGTGAGATATAGCGGGTTGTTTTCTTAAGTTTAAGTCATTGATAGGAACCCCGGGAGGTTTCACGTACCTAGATCGGAGTCGGCTCGGATTTCGGTGTGGCATTAGGTGTCTGGTCGTGCCTCGCAAAGTGAGGTGTGACAACTTCATATCAATATTTATGTATTTTTAGTAAGGGTCATGGTGCTTGATTCTGATTTACGCATTTTAGCATAGCTTTTTCAAACTATTAGTATGTTCTATTTGTATTCCCGATTTGCTTATCTATATTGATACATTTCGAAATCTTGTATACCTTCTATGCTATATCATTTTATGATATAGGCTCAAGCTCTCGGGCTCGGCAATATGGTTAGCTTTTCCTTCAAGCATTGCAGCAGGAGTTAACTGATGAGTCTTATCACCTCTGAGGACCAAAGTCTTCATTTCTAGTATTTGTCATTCTCAATATTTTAGACATTAGAGTTAGTTGGAGTTTGTCCCGGCAATAAATCAATTTCTTTTAGAAGGCTTTCGAGACAAATATATAGTTTCATCTTGAGTTCCGGTGTTGATTAAATGTCGGTATCTTATCGGATGTTATTTACTTATAAGTATTTGGTTATTGTTTTTAAAACGGCTTACGCTTAAGATTCTTTTCTGATGGATTCAGTCATCATAGAATTATGTGTCATAGGTTTGCTTAGGGTCACTCGTGATCCTAAAAATCTTTACAATGTCCGTCCATGGTGTACACTTGGGTAAATGGCTTGGTGGCCAAAAATATTTTGATATTGTCATAGGTCGAGGAAATTCCATATCTACCGGAAATTTTTGTGATGGTCTTCTTTTGTGGTTTGGTTCGCCTAGTGGTCTATTAATAGGTTTAATATGCCAAAGGTATTAAATCACATACGAAAATTCTCTAAAATGGATTTTGGCTTCGATGGACTTTAAGTTAATTAGATTTGTCTTTGAACAGAGACTAGGGCCAAGTAGACAACTCGGGATGGAACAATGATGATTGTTGACGGTTCCATAAACCAACTACTCATCAAGGTGTCCCAAGATTTTAGTTTTATAGTGAAATGTAGTTTTGTAACCACATAACCTCCTTACAGTGTGTGAAAAATGATTGATTTCATTTGAAGGAAGAGTTCTTCAATGCCGGGGATAAATATAAAAACAAATAGTATAACACCCCAAAATTCCTAAGACCGGACCCAAACTTGAAGTAGAAAACCAGCGAGTGAAACTTTTCCCTCGTAAGTCACGGGATAGCTGGTTAAGTGAGGCCACGAGTCGTGGTTGGGCTCGTGTTGAGCAAGTAGTTCAAGTACAAAACTTGTCAAAATTTTCCCCTCAAAACCCGTGACTCGGGTGACAAGTTATTGGACCAAGTAACGACTCATCCTAATGAGTCGTGGGATAAAGTTGAGAAAATGTGCAACATGGTTCCAGTGACCGCGAGTCATAGGACGGCTCGTGGTACCATAACAACTTCATTGATGTCCGTCCGTTATATGAGGTTTAGATATTTTCCAAGGTAGGTTCTATGGTAATGAGTGGTCATCACGAGTGGTAATTCGAGAACCAATGACTTCGTGTAATTGTGAAGCCTATTCAACGGTTTTCTATTTGAAATTTTAGGGATATTTCCTTAACTTCATAAACTTTTTAAATCTAAACTAGGTCCTTTTGGGTTTTCTAAGAAATATTAAGGTTTTACTTAGCCTAAATCTCATTCCTCTCACCAAAGTCATAGATTCAATCTAAACTCTCAAGGTTCTCAAGGAAGTTAGGGTTCATCTCCTCCAAATTCTCTTAGGTCTCAAGCTTTGTCAAGAAATCATCAAACCTTGAGTATGTGGGACTATCAATAAGGATTTCTTTCACCCTTATACCCAAACTCCAGGCTTAAAATTATGATTTCAATTCTCAATGCTTCAAATTTAAATTTCATGATTCTAGGATTAGAACCCTTTAATGCAGCTTCTGAGATTCTTTTATGAATTGTTTCTCTCATGATTCTACACGTGTTTTTTATGGTTATGATTAGGTTGAAAATCTTTGAAAAAAACTACTATGATTCTCTATATTCAAATTAGCATGTTTCACTCAATTATATATGAATCTCATGAATTTCAACTCTAAGCATCATGATTGTAAATTCGACATAGTTTTTCATGGCTAGTTCACGTACTTGAGAAATTTAGTAATTTATATGATTTTAAACTAGCCCATGCTTCAAAATCTATCATGTTTCATGTATGATTATGAGCATCTATGTATGTTTAGGAGTAGTATTTAACGCAAGGTAGGCTAGTGTTCCGGCCCACACCACGGTCTTAGAGCTATATGCCACGGTAGTGATGAAGGGGTCCTCACCCGAAGAGTGTCTCCCTTATCAGAATGGGCTCCATGGTCATGCTTTCATGATTCTTATCCTTGGCAAAGTATGAACACCCTCTCCCTACCGGGGTTATGGTTGAGCTCCATGATGCTCACTTGAAGTATATTGGTTATGAAAGTCTCCCACTTAATGTCTATGTTTCATTATGCATTGACTTATAGTATCTTTGGCCCATTGATCGGTTTATGAATTTACTTACGATTTCATACATGCAAGCTCTATGTTTATATTTAAAAAAAATATAACCTTGGGTCATTGTACTTCAATTTATGATGAAAATCTCATGTTTTATGATTATATCACGTTCATGATTTTTAGCATAATGTCCTTGCTCTCATGTTTTACATATCCTCTATACTCAGTACATTAAAAATACGGCCATATTTTGTGTTATATCATCTCATGATATAGGTTGAGATATTCAATCTCAACCCCAACTACTAGATACGCTCTTGTCACTGATCCGGCTTTGATTGGTGAGTCCTCATCATTCGAGGACAAGAGCTTTGGACTATGCTTTAATAGTCACTTGATTCCAAATTTTGTAGAGCTAGTTGGGGACCTATTCCTTCGGCTCGTCAATGTTTGGGAGGCTTTGAATTGTTTATGATTAGATGTTAAGCGATTCAGGTTATGTTGTTATAAATTTACGTGTGTTATCCCAGACTTTTTCCGCTTAGATGTTTCTCATGATTTGCTTCCCACTTAGTTGGTATGCTTATGTTTATGTTATGCACGTACCATGGATTAGCTTGGAGAAACTCATGGCTCTAGATCTCATGTCGCATTCGAGGTCTATGCTAAATGTGACAAATAGATAGAGCATAATTTAATAGATAGGCAAAATATAAGTTAGTCACAAAAATGTTGAAAAGCAATTCTTTTGGTTAGAATCTAGATGAATCACTAGCGAGTTGTCATACGGTATGATCATTTTCAGAGCTTGTTGTTAAAAGCATTTTTTAACTTGATAATTTATTTAGAATAGAGTTGCCACTATTATTTTTGAAAATTGAAAACTATATTTTTAAAAATTATTAAAAACCTTTTAAAAAACCGGAGAAAGGATAAGGATCACATTAGTTATCGGAAGGTATTAGCACTTCGAGAAATCCCCAATAATGGTTGATCGATGGATTTAAAATAACTTTTTGCAGCTAAAAAAGAATAACTCATTTGCAAAATGAGTGTTTAAAAGTGATTTTAAAAAATATTTAGCACTTAATTATATCCTCCAATTCAAATATGAATTAATTGTATAATTTAATATGTTTGCAAAAGGATGATTAAACAAATTTACAATATCCATGTAAATTTAGTCTTCGAATTAAACATGTTAATTCAACTACTAAACCTATACATTCATAGATTGATTTAGTAATTATCAAAGACGTAAGTTAATCTAGAACTTAATAGATACTTAAACTCTAAAGGAGAACTTGATTCAAGCATAAAAGTGGCGCCTCAAACTTATCAAACCAGCTTTTAGGGATGTACAAACCCAAGCAATTCTAAGCCTGAAAACAGGGCGCTAATTTTAAAAAGAAATCCATTTCTGGTGTGCATAATTAAAACTTAACGATTTGGGCATTGTTTTAAAGAAAAATTCATAGGTAAAGCATTTGTTGAGGCTAGCAAATTTGAACTGAAAATTTATGGTTAATTTAGATCAATATACTTTACACCGGACAAATAAAAACATAAATGAATTGATAACAACAAATTCTTATTCTCGTTTAGGGATTCACCTTATTTTTTTTAGCAATAAAAAAATCAAAAAGAAACAAATATTAGTAGAAATCTGCACAAAAAAAAAACTATGCATATGGAACTAAAAAATAAATAAAAAATAGGGGCCTTTCTAGCCCAAATTCAGCCATGGCGCGATATATTGTTTCTATTGATGTTGGTGTTTCACTTTGGGGTTTTGACCCAAATTCTCTGAACCTGTCGCTAATGCAGTCTGTCATATTTGAAATTTTGCCCAAAAGAATTTTATAACGTATCTCTGGCTGGAAGTTGACTCGAAATGCGAGGATATTATGTTAGGACTTCGGCAAACACATAACGTGAAAAAAAAAGAAATTTTCTAAACGAGATACAATCTTACGGACCATGACTCTTAAGATCATGAATTAATCATTGAAATAATCCCCAACATGGATGATATGATAACATACTAAAACAAGAATAAAAAATGAATGGTAGTACTTGTTTATAATTTGTAAGTACCAAACTAAAATGGATAGTAACTTTTCTAAGTAGAATATACTCAAGATCTTCCTGCCGAACTATAAGGTGTTTCCCAAGCTAACAAACAACACCTATGGAATTGCATAATTAGATTTTATACAACTCTAGAGAAGGCATGTTGTTTAGGATTGTTTTCTAGTACTTTATTAAGGAGATCACATGATTTGTAAGAAAGTAGGTAGCCATGTTGGTTCAAGTTAAAAATATCTTTGTTTTCTTTTAAGAGGTTTAGCCAAAATATTAAAGCTCTTTAACTTCATAATTCAAAATTTCAGAATAAAAAAATTAGTTGAAAATAATTATTAAAAAAAACACAAATAGCAAATATTACAAGCATGGTTTTCTCTTTAAGATCTATATGCACTCTGCTTGAGGCTACGATTTAGATGATCATTCATAACATTTTTCTAAGTAAAGGAATATTTTACTAAGTAAAGGAATATTTATGATCATTCATTCATAACATTTTTCTAAGTATATTTTATAGGAATATTTTCTTATTAAGTAAAGGTTCAATGGTCATGATTTCTAAGTCTCAAAAATAAATTTAATTTTTTACATATAAGGTCATTGCGGCTTGAAAAGAAATTATATCTACTTAAAATAAAAGAAGTACTCTTTTATGTAAAGAAAAAAAGTATTTTTATAATATGTAGACAAAATATTTTCTAAATTTAAAAACTCATAGGACACATCAATATTCCCTAAGATTAGGATATCTAGAAGGAACTGGCTCATACTTCTCTAATCTAAAATAGCTAATCAAGTTGGTAACTACCACAATAAACTAATAGGTAATACTTAAATAAAATGACTGACAAACTGAAGCCAAAAAAGGAATGAAAACTTAAAATATACGATTATTCATTGAATGCACAAATCTTTGAAACCTTAACAGAAGCTAAAAATGAGGTGAAAGAGTGGCGGTTGTTAACTTGTTGAGAGCTGAGCCGATCACTTGATGAGTTAATATACGAACTCAAATAGAAAACAGAGAGAATATGAGTATTTCTTTCTAAGAGAACTTTATGTTTAAATCTTAAAAATTGGAGTTTTAAAAACTTGACAATAATTCCAAAAATGCGGGGCTGGGTTATCAATTCGAATTTAAAATTTCTTTAGTTTTGAAAATGAATTTTAATTTCAACGGAACAAAGATAATTATTTAGTCCCTATCCTTGTGATTTGAATAAAGGAAAAACACAAGAAAGGTCGATGTTTCTCCACATGAGATGCATGTATTCCTTAGTGAGATTCTCATAGTTTCTCTATGTGAGATGTATATGATCCTCTATTATGAGATGCTGATAGGTCTTGATCTACATGAGATTTATATATTTCTCTATTTGAGATGTCAGTGTTCCTACGAGTGAGACACATATGTTGCTCTATTTCGGATACTAGTGTCATATGTTCCTCTAAATAAGATACATATGTTTCTCTGTTGGATATGTGAGTGTTCACACACATATGATATGCATATGTTCCTCTAAATGAGATGCATATGTTCCTCTATTTTTCATATGCGGTGGTCACTCTATATTATATGCATATGTTCCTCAAATGAGATGCATATGTTCCTCTATTTCGAATGTCGAGTGTTCCTCTATATGATATTCATATGTTCCTCTAAATGAAATGCCGAGTATTCCTCTCGTGAGATTTATAATTCCTCCAAATGAGATGTCCACACTTCCTCTATTTAAGATGTCTATATCGTATGTGTCAAGTGAATCACTTATAGAGAGCATGACAAACATAAATAAAGAATGTAATTTTATTGATTGAAAAACATGTCTAAATTTAAAGAACTCCTTCTATAATTTGAAAGGTGAAGCACGAGTGTGCTTATGTGTTAGATTGTCGTCTAGGCCTAGCGATTGTTAGTGATGAAGTAATGACGTCTCTCTTAAATGTCTTATGTGATTTATGTTTCTCATTCCATGATGTTGTGGCAAGAATGTTATGACTAAAACAACTTAAGAATTAGATAATATGTAAGTGAATATGGGTCATGATAACCATATGATCTATGTAACACTCCAAAAGTCCCTCATATGGACCCAGACTTTCGAGAAATGACACGAGTTACAAAATGACTCAAGAAAAGAGTGGGTGAGGAACTACGACCCATTATGTGCCTCGTATAAACCTCGGTCAAAGCTTCCCAGAGACAACGAGTCAAGTGATGACTCGTTAATTCATGTAACAAATTGTCTTAAGGGGTCATTAAGTGGAGTTAAGAAAGGGGTCAAAATTGGTTAAGAGAAACTAAGATACCCGACTCATTAGGGCATGTAGCTGACCGTGGTATTGATCCATTGGAAAGATATCGAGAATCGGGATAGGTGTGGCTGGTGGTAGGCATGAAAGGTGACGAGTCGTTGTTTGCATGTGGGCAGCTCATTCTTGTCTAACCATTGGTTGTGGATGCGAAAAGTAATAAAAATTACTCCCGGAATCCATTTGGTGGATCAACGAAGTCTTTAAATTACGCGCGACTCATTGGATGGAGTCGTTACGGTAGCCGAGTCGAGGTACAATATGTTTTCCCGGTGGTAGTTTATAAATTTCTAAGCTTCCAACTCCTTAATGACATAGTTTTATAGGCTTCTTAAAGAGAGAGTGTTTTAAGGGTTTAACCTAGCCCTAATTCATTATGCTCTCATAATTTCATTAGATTTGAAATCTCTTCCATGATTAAGCTAGGGTTCCTCATCAAATTCTCTCCCAATCTCCAAAGCCAGGTCTTCCAAGACTAGTCGAATCAAATTTACCCGGTATGTGCGTTATGAATGGAGAAAAAATCTTCCCACCCTTATTCCCAATTTCACCCTAATTTTATTATTTAAGTCTCTAAGCATGTCAAATTGAATTTTAGGATTATTACCCAATTTTCATGAAATCTTCCATGTTTTCTCTATGGGTATGATACCTTCATGTTTTGATTGATGTTTCATGACTATTAGGTCGGTCAAACCTCAATTTAATTATTAATTCATAATTTCAAGTTTATAAAATTTATACGTAATATGCATGATTTAGCAAATTTAAGCTTATGAGTCCATGATTTCAAGTATGATGAATTAAATTATGTTTATAGTCAAAATGCATGATTTCCATAGGAACCGCTTGTAGATTTATGAATTTTAGAGCATGATAGTTTCCTCAAGCACCTGTGGCTTTTATGAATATCAAGTTTATGATCATAGGTGACTCCCTTTAATATTGGCTAGTTACGTGTCTCAAGCATGTTTATGACTCTCATAATCTCCAACTAGCCCATGTACTTCAAGTATGTTTCATGATTATGATATAAGCACTATATATATTTTGGGAGTAGTATTTAACATCAAGTAGATCGAGGTTTCCGGCAAACCCGGGTCTTAGAACTATGTGGTATGAGTGTATCCCATGCCCGAATGGACCACCCATGAGTGATATCAAGTCTTTGTTATGGTTCTACCCTTGTAGAGTACGAACACCCTCCCCACTAGGGATTTATAGGTCAGGCTTCATTTTTTCTCTATGTAGGGTATATCGATTATAAAATATCCCATTATTTCTCATATTTTTAGTTACTCATGTTCATGACTTATGATATTATGTTTTATAGAATATTTGACCCATTGATCAGTTTATGAGCTTTCACTTACTATTTCAAGCATGACAAGTTAAATGAATTCTATTTCTAAACCTTGGGTCATTATGTATAAATATGTATACCTCGAATTCATGATTTTTAGCATGTTGTCCTTAATCTCATGATCTTTCTTGATTTATACTCGCGATTTCAACTAACATTTACTAGCATGTTTTACTTACCCTGCATATTCGGTACATTCAAAGTGCGATCGCATACTCTATGCTATATCATATCATGATATAGGTTTGGTAATCCATCTCGGCCCTCGCAATTAGCTGCGCCCCTGCTCAAACCCGGCTTGATTTTCCCCAATTTTGGTGAGTCCTCATCATTCGAGGACGTCTATCAATTTATTTTGTTATGTATTATTTTAGTTTCAGACTTGGAGTTAATCGGGGCTTGTCCAAGAAGCATAAGTGTAGTAGAAGCTTTCGGATATAGAGTTAGTATATTCGGCTTTGCGGCTCGGCATTACGATATTGTCCTCTTTCTCATGCTTTATGTTATGTAGACTTACTGCTTATGCATGCTTATGTTTAATTTCTACTTGATTATACTATTAAGTCACGTTATGTATTTACTATGGGTTAGCTTGGAGCCATTCGTGGCTCACAGGATCCATGTCTCGGTCACGGGGTCCATTTGAATCGTGACAAATTTGGTATTAGAGCAAGGTTTAGGTGTGTCCTAGAGTGTATGAAAACAACATTAAATAGAGTCTTTTCATGGGTGTAAGTGCGTTCCACATTACTAGAGTGCTTTTATGGGTGTGAAGCACGTGACACTTATGTGAAAGAGGCTATGAAGACATTTAGAAATTTTCCTTCTTTCATGATCTAAGTCATGCGATGAAATACCTCTCTATTCTACCTTTCGTGCTATACATCATTTTCAGAACATGCCTCCATGCTGAGATAATGGTAGAAGAAATGGCAATAGAAGTAAGCCTGCTTAATGGCAAAAGAGACGGGCCTCAACCGGCCCCACCCGGCCCCCAGTGGATCCACTTGCCAGTAGGTTACTCATGATGCTTTATATGTTGGCTCAAGATATAACAGCCCGGAGTCAGCTTGACCGAGGTAGTGGCCCATGTCCACGAATGGGAATAGCGGCGGCGAGTGTGAGACTTCCTAGAGTAAAGACCCTTGATTTTCTTGGGTCGAAGGTGGATGAGAACCCACATGAGTTCATAGAGGAGATTAAGAAGATCACTCACATTATAAGGGTGACTAGAACAAGGCTGCCAGACTTGGCCTCCTATCAGTGAAAGGGGTTGCTCATATATTGCTCGTCGGTGGAAAGAGAGCGGGGAGTTGGTGTGGTCTCTGTTGGTTGGGATGAGTTTATTCTTGCTTTCTTGGACAGATTCTTTCCCCAAGAATTGAGGAAGGCGAAGGTAGTGAGTTCATCAATGCGAAGAAGAACAACATATTTGTCCGAGGAATATGCCTTAGGTTTACCCGATTGTTTATGTATGCTCCAGAGATGGTTGATGATCCAAGAGCTTGTTTGAGAATGTTTTCATCATATATCACGCATGTTGTTATTCTCTTCAAGAAATGTTGTTTATCCTTAGTTCTACAAATACAGTAAACCAGGTCTTGAATAATCGGTTGGATACAATCTTGTGACTTTATTAGTTCTTGAATTTTCATGATTATTACCATTTTGTGGATTCACGGTGAGTTTGAATGCTAGTTTAGTCTCGGTTAGCAATTATCCTTTTCAGTATCTTACAGAAGTCGGTGATCGGTTTGTGATAGTTAACTTTGCGGAGTTCGGTTGATAATACTCCTAATTTCAATTATCGAGTTAGTTCTTTAGATGGTTACGCTTCCCGGATAACCCAACTACGACCGAGTCTTAGAACCACTAGTCTCAATTTCAGTTAGTTCCTTGGAGACGGTTACGACGCTTCCCGGATAAGTAACTGCTCGGTCTTAGAACACCAATTTTGATTATCCAGTCCTACGGACTCTCGGAGTTACTTCAAATAAGTATTCTTGACATAGTCCGGGACCCCTGACTTTGAGCTTCTATCGGCTTAGTAGTCAAGTTAGGACTATCCGGTAGAGGTAGTACTTAGCATCGAAGCGTGGGGTTCCGGGCGCACCCGGGGTTCAAGGGAACTACATTGCCGACATAGGTTATTGTCCCATCGGGCCCCATACTTGTCATCACCTAGCCCAACCCAGCATGCCTAGCAAGGTACGGTGAGTTTTTCTCAGATGGGAATTGTATACATCGGACTCACGTTTATCTCATGTGGTTATATGTAGGTTATAGACTCTCCACTTGTTAATGCAGTTCACTTCGGTTTAGCTCAATTCGGTCACTTAGTTCTAGGATATGTTTTATGACCGCCGATTAGGGTCATTATTGACCATATCGGTTATAGCCTCGACTTTTATTAGTATTTAGTATCGAGTTGGTCATTTCATGTTATTTCGGTTCAGTCTTTATTTTTCCATGCTTATTGTGTGCCTCACTTACTCGAGTACATTCAAAGTGCAAGCGCATACTTTCTATGTTGTATCATATTATGATACGGCGCGGAGTTCTCAATCTCAACGTCATCGGTAGTTTCCTCAACGATTTTAGAAGCGGCGGTCCTTTGGTGAATCCTCATCTTCCACGGATAATATTTATTTTCAATTATTTCTTATTTGAATGATTTTAGAGTTAGCTAGGGGATTTGTCCCGGTAACTCATCGGTTAGTAGTTGTCTTTCATACACGGATGTTGTTAGCTCGGTGTAGTTATGTTTACTTTTTCCAAAACGGTTCTATTTGGATATTTATTTTGCCCAAGTGCGTATGTTTGCACTCGGTTTGATGTAATGATAGATCAATAAGGTTGGCTTGGGGTCACTTGGCACCAAATGCGCGTATCTCGTCCGAGGTGAAGACTCGTGTCGTGACAAACTTGGTATGAGAGCATAGGTTTAGAGTATCCTAGGATGTACGAAAGCCATGTCAAGTTGAGTCCTTTTCATGTGTGTGAGCGCGTCACACTTATGATGGGGAGGCTACAAGATGTTGTAGGAATTTTTCCTTTGTTCATACTCCTTATTGCCGTTGAAGTTAAAATCCCAAAATGTCCTCTAACTTGTACTTTATTCATTTTCGGTGAAAATATGCCTCCAAAGCAAGGAAATGGAAGGAGGGTTTCCTAATCTTAGCAGAGCCTTCCCTTTAGCTCCCGTGACCCCTCAAGACGACCAAGTGTCCTCGGAAAAGAATTCAGTGGCAATCCAGACTCTTGGCTCAAAAGTTACCAACCAGAGTGAACCAACGGTGGTTCAAGTGAATATAAATGGGTGCGGCAACTGCTAGGGTTAGGGACTTCACCCAAATGAACCCTCCGACTTTTCATGAATCCCGATGTAGGAGAGGACCCTTAAGAGTTTGTGGATGAGGTGCGAGAGATCACCTAGATTATGGGTGTTAGTCTTTGTGGAGAGTGCGTGATATGGCTCCTACCAATTGAAAGGGGTGGTTCGGATTTGGTACAGCCATGGAAGGAAGGAGACACGGCAAAGAAAGGGCAGTGGAGTGGGATGAGTTCATGACTATATTTCTAGATAGATTCTTTCCTCGGGAAAATGAAGGCCCTAAGGTCTATTTGAATTCATGAACTTAAGCGGGGTAGCGAGCAGTGGAGGAGTATGCGTTAGTTTCATAGGTTGTCAAGGTATGCTCCAAAGAGGTGGGCAAGGCTAAGGGCTGCATCTCCAAGTCATCAATGGAGTGTGAGACTTAGTGCGAAGGAGTGCAAAGCGCATGATGCTCGTCAAGGACATTGGCCTCTCCAATCTTATCATTCATACCCGGCCAGATTGAGAGGGGTGGAAGGTTAATATTGCGGGAGAACAAGAGGGCTAGAGAGTCGGTCAAATTATGTCACCGGAGGTCCGACGGTAGTAGTCACCCACGGCCGACGGAGAACTCCGGCACCCACATCGGCCCGGCCACACCCCCTTCTTTAGTCCCACAAGGATCGGAAGGATGGAGCATACGCTCAGTCTGAGTTACAATGCCGGCAACCATTACCCGGCTTGTTCTAAGTGTGGAAATAACCATCCAGTGAATTTTGCATGGGCAAATAGGGTTGCTTTGGATGTGAACTCAGTTGGGTCATAGGTTAAAGGAGTGTCTTATCCGAGCGGGATGAGGAAGCTCGGTCCTACCCTTGGCATCCTTCGCGGAGTTGTCGGCTCAACGGGGTAATACTTGGTATGGATGGTGGTCGACACATCAAAACCATTTTATTCTTTGTCTCTGCCAGGATCGAAGAATTCACCGGATGTAGTCACGGGTATGTTACGTCTTTCCATAGATGTATATTCTACTAGATCCAAGAGCCCCACTATCATTCATGACTCCTTATGTAGTTGTTCAGTTTGAAATTAGTCCAGGGAGTCCTGTGGAACCATTCTCAATCTCTACCCTAGTTGGTGAGTACGTTAGAGCCAGGTATATAGAAACTGCCCATTCTCGGTGTTGAGTAAAGTTATTCCATTGATCTAGTAGAGCTAGACATGATTGATTTTCGACATCATTCTTGGCATGGATTGGTTATATTCCGGTTATACCTTAGTCGATTGCAAAACTAGAGTCATAAGGTTCCGGTTTCCCAATAAAGGCAGTCTTAGAGTGGATGGGTAGTGTTTCAACACCTAAGGGTCGGCTTATTTCCTACCTTAAGGCAAGGAAGCTCATTTCGAAAGGATGTATCTATCACCTAGTTCGGGTAAAAGATTCTAGCTCACGAGACTTCAACTATTTAGTCAGTTCACAGGTTGTCGCGAATTCCCTAACGTGTTTCCCCAAGTAAATCATCCACGGAGTCCCTTCCGAGGGGGAAATAGACTTCAGCATAGACCTTCTTCAAGAAACTCGAACCATCTCTATTACATCCTCATGAGAATCGCTTTTGAGTTGAGCTTAAGGAGTTGAAGGAACGGCTGAAAGACCTTCTAGGTAAGGGTTTCATCGGGCCAGCATCTCTCCATGGGGTGCTCCAGGTTTGTTCGTGCAAAAATAAATTAAAGATGTTACTCTTAGAGTATTATCGACTATCGCCAGCGAACAAGGTTACGGTTAAACGGTATCCCCTACCGAGGATTGATGACTTATTTGATCGGCTTCAGGGAGTGAGTTGTTTTTCCAAAGTAGATCTCGGAGTCGGGATATTATCAACTTAGAGTCGAAGTGTGACATACCAAAAACAGCCTTGAGCAGGTATGGTCACTATGAATTTGTGGTTATGTCCTTTAGACTAACTAATGCCCCTACATCTTTCATGGACCTAATGAATAGGGTATTTTCAGTGTCTGGATATGTTAGTCATTGTGTTCATAGATGAATTTTGGTGTACTCTAAAAATGAGGAGGAGCATGCTAACCATACGAGGATAGTGTTGCGAGACTCTCGGGAGACCGCCCGGCTATTCGCTAAATTCAGCAAGAGTGAATTCTAGTTGAAGTCTGCCTTGTTCATGTGGTTTCAGGTGAGGGTATTCGGGTAGATCCTTAAGTGTAGCGGTGAAAGACAACCAAGACCCACTTTCCCAACGAGGATATCGAAGTTTCACGGGTCTAGTCGGTTATTATCGACCAGTGATTTGTAGAAGGATTTTCTTCTATCGCGTCTCCTCTAACTAAGCTAACTCAGGAAAAGGTAAAGTTTCAATGGTTAGATGCATGTGAGAAGAGTTTCCAAGAGTTGAAGACCGACATACTATAACCGGTTTTGACCTTGGAAAGACGAGGATAGGTTCATAGTCTATTGTGATGCTTCTAGAAGTTTTCCTCAGTTGCATTTTGATGTAGTAGGAGTAAGGTGATAGCTTATGCCTCCTGAGATAGCTCAAGGTTCATAAGAAGAATTATCCGACTCATGATCGGAGTTGGCAGTGGTGTTTGCTTTGAAAAATATGGAGACATTACCTTTATAGGGGTTCACGTGGATATTTTCACCCCCATCCACAAGAGCCTACAATACATGTTCATTGAAGGATTTAAACCTTCTTCGAGAGAAGGTGGTTGGAGTTGTTGAGATTACGACATGAGTGTGCTGTACCACCGGGTAAGGCAAATAGTGGTGGCGGATGCGGTGAAAGGATGTCCATGGGGAGCGTTTCTCGTGTTGAAGAGGGCGTAAAAAGAGCTAGCAAGAAAATATATTCATAAGTTAGCCCCGGTGGGAGTGCGGTTAGTGGATTGGGCGAGGGCGGAGGTAATCTTGTAAGTGAGTGGAGATCCTCGTTAGTTGTTGAGGATAATTCAAAAGCGAGGATAAAGATCCTATCTTTGTTTAAGTTGAGCGAAGTAGTTTTAAGAAAAAAAAAAAAAGGAGGCTTTCTCAAAGAGATAAATTCTTCGTTACCATGGAAGACTATGTGTTTGAGCTTGATGACTTGAGACGGCGGATACTTGTAGAATCACATAGCTCCATATATTCTATCCAACCAGTGCCAATAAGATGTCTGGTGACCTATGAAAAATCTACTAGTGGAACATCATGAAGAGAGACATTACGGAATTTGGCTAAGTACCAAATTGCTAGTAAGATTAGGTCAAACATCGAGAGACACAGGGGTATGACTCGGGACTCGGTATACACATTGGACGTGGGAAGAAGTGAATATGGACTTCATTACAAGTCTTCCTCATACTCGTCGGCGACATGATTCAATTTGGGTGATAGTAGATTAGATGACCAAGTCAGCACATTTCTCTCGATTAGAACTACGGGAATCGATTGAGGATTACGCTAAGGCTGTACGTAGAGAGTTGATCGGACTACATGGGTTCCCTTATCCATCATTTTGAGATAGAATTTACCCAGTTCATCTACGCATTTAAAGTCATTTCGAGAAAGGACTCGATACTCGAGTCAAACTAAATACTGACTTTTCACCTTGAGATAGATGAACAAGTTGAGCGGACTATGCGAACCTTAGATGATATGCTGACTGCTTGTGTGATCGACTTCAATGAAGTTGGGATGATCACTTACCTCTCATGGTTGCATACAACAACGGCTACACTCTGGTATTCGAGATGGCTATTTGAGGCATTATGGTAGAAGGTGTGGAGTCTCCTATAGGGTGGTTTGAAGTTGGAGAAGCTACCTTAATAGGATCAAACTCAATTCATGAAGATATGCAAAAAGTGCTACTTATCATAGAGGTTGAAAACGACTCAGGCTTGGAACAAAAAATCATATGCGAGATGTGAGGAGGAGAGAGTTGGAATTTGTTTATGTAGATGATTGGGGTTTTGTGCAGAATTTCACCCATGAAAGGGGTGATGAGGTGGAAAAACGGAAGCTCGGTCAGGATTGTGTAGGAATGTGGCCTATGAGTTAGAGATTAACCCGGAGTTAGCATCAACTGTTGAATAAGTGCATTGGTGATCCATCCTCAGTTGTGCCACTAGAGCGAGTATGATTGAAGAGGATAGCCTCTCTTGCAGAAGAAGTCCCGGTTCGAGATCCTAGACCATCGGGTTCGGTCATTTTGGCTTGAGGAGGTTGCTTCGGTAAAAGTCTTGTGCGGGAACCACCATCTAGTTGAGGAGACACATGGGAGGAAGAAGCACTTAGATTACGGTGATGACTAGAAACAAGGCGTAGACTTGGCTTCCTATCAGTTGAGGTTGCTCATATATGGCTTCATCGGTGGAAGGAGAGTAGGGAGGTTGGTGCGGTCTCCATTGGTTAGGATGGTTTGTTGCGCTTTCTTGAGCAATTCATTCCTCGAGAGTTGGGGAGGCAAAGGCAACCGTGTTCGTCAATCATGAGAACAACATATTTGTCGAGAATATGCGTTGGAATTTACCCGATTGTTCAAGTATGCACTTGTACGGCCTAACGGAGGCTAGATCGCAACAAGGGGACAGCAAACCTCAAGAGACCCTAAGTCGACCCATGGCATAAGTGTTGACACTACCTTCAGCGCACACGATAGCGTGCGTGGTCTTACCAAGTAATACGGTGTCCCTTTTTAAGAACCCGGATATCAAACCCACGGGGATTGGACCAAATTAGCTAATTATCAAGTTAAAGTGTGATATTAACTTTCGCAAGTGTTGATATAGACTTTATTCGATAAAGTGTAATTAAGTCTAGGGGTGGTCACGGAAAATGCTGAATAATACAAGAAGCAGCTAGAGCTAAGGCCGGATAATCATGTGATACTACGCTTTGTAATAGTGTAAGTATGGAATTATCAATTGTCGTCTCACATATTTAGAATTGTATGTTCATGGTCTTTCGAGCCTCTAAACATGACAAACTAGCCTCACAACTTCATCGTTGTTGAGGGATGTGACATTCTAGTTCGTGGGCATTTCAATTATGGGAATGTGGTTTTACGGGGTTTATGCTCTGATTAGGGACTTTCGTACCTCTAATCATTTAACTCAACTTAGCTTCACAACTACTTCCTCGAGTGGTGGGGTGAAAATTCTAAGTTGATTTCTTATTATCATCCCATTTTATCAACCAAGTAAGGCAAATTAGGTATAATTTCTTATCCTAACCGCAAATTATATCGTAAGATACAAACTTGCTCCCTACATTCTTTTGTTCTTGCCTAGGTTTACTTTCTCAAGCCTTTATCTAGGTGTAACATGTGTGTTTTCATGGTGGTCAATCATAAAAACAACCATAATTCAAAACGTAATACAAAACAACAATTAATAACTTAAAACCAAAATAAATTCACATCGCCACAATCATATCTTGTGGCCTCAACCCTAGAGGAAGGGTTTACAGCCACTCAAGTTCGTATAATTACAAGAAAACATAATTAAAGTAACTGTACACAAGAATTGGTAAAAGAAAATGAAAGTTAAGAACCCTAGGTGAATTCTCACTTCTCCCTTCACTCCTTGGTAGTTTTGAAATAATGCGTGACAAAATATTTTTTTTTAGGAGCTAAGGGACTATTATAGTAAATGAGAGGTGTAAAATTATCCCCCTGACATGAAATAGCTCAGGTGTCCACGTGGAGTCAACGCGCCAATTTACCTCCATAACACGGAGGCATCGCGCAAGAGCACCGCCCAAATCAAAGCTTGAGTCCATAGCGGCCCCGCGCGTTGGCGGCGTGTCATCTTTGCTTATTGCAGTAGCGCTAAGTCGTGGCATGCCAGCGTGTACTTGACACACAGCGTGGCACGTGCCAACCGGTGGGCTGTTTCGCGTGTCTCCTAGACGTTCGCGTTTTACTTCCGATTTCATGCCTCCCACTTCACCAACTCATGGATTAGTTCCTCAAATTCATTTTTAAACCTACAAAAACAAGAACTCATCATGTTGGTTAGTATATATATTCACATTTACATAGAAGAACATGAGAATGCATATAATTAAGCCGATAAACAAGACAAAACTAAGTTATAAAGCATCACTTGGGCATGCTATTTTGCCCCAAGATCAATAACATACATCTAACTCGATCAATAAAATTAAAATAATAACATGATAAACTTGATGGAAGTCTAAAATAAGAATAACATCATAATACACACACAATCTAAATTTGAATACATCCTTTTTGTCTAAATCCTATAAACATGATGAGTTGATGGGACAAGACCCCAGCTAACTCGATAAGGCGAGAAAAAGCGAAAATACATGGAGGAATCTGAATAAGCATGATCTCAGGAGATGAGACTCCGCAAACAAGTGTAATATGCCAACTAAAACAATAAACAAAATACAACAGGTATAGCTTTATCATGAAACAATACAACATAGAGTATGCGGAGTCGGTCGTGGAATGTACCGAGTATGCAAGGTAAGTTAAACCTCTTAGATAAGTAAAAAACCATTTAAACATGCATTATATGAAACATAAACAAATAAGATTATGATAGTAGGGATTGCATGCATTCTTTTGAAATCATGATCTCGACATAACATAATATCTTAACTTCATCGATTGACCCAATGTTTGTCGATAACCATAATTAAAATTGAACATTAGGTCAAACCTGCCTTTAGAACATATATAGATATATATAATATGAGTAATAACATGCATAATTGGAAATCATGAGGAACAATGGGAGACTCATCTTTTAACTGACATACCACGATAGAGCTTACGTGGTCTCAGCCCATCACACTAAATGGGTAGAGCCATCCAAAGCCTTGCCGGGCTAAGGACAATACCATGATATCAATATCAAGCTCGTGGCCTAATAGGGAAGGGGATATATCACAAGGGAGAGTGCCGAAGTATTATATATATATAAGTATAAACCTACGTTATCGCATACCACGAGACATAGGGTGTTCAACCCCTTAGCATGCAGTGCTAGACACTACTCCCAAAAAAAATGCATATGCTCATTATTTTTCAATAAAGCTTTACCGCCAAATTATTGAAGAAGCTCATTAATCAAAATACATCTCAAATATGAAATCATGCATATGAGGCTTTATTCAAAGCATATCATAAGCTATGAAAAATAATTAGGAATCTTCACTCCAAAACCATGTGGTAAGCTCAATTGAAAAATCATAAATCATACTAGAAACATATGGGCGTTGCTTTCGATACTTCAACATGCTTGAGAATACATAATTCACAACGAAAACATGATTATAAATATGGGTAGCTTGAAAACATGCTTTTCATCATAATATCTCATCATACTTGAACATTTATCACGACTCTCACTTTCATGATTTTCTCATAGATGGGCATTTTAATTTATAAAGCGTGAAAATATTTTCATTGAAAATATTGTAAAACTTGACCATGAATTATAATTCTATAGTAGAAACATATTTAAATCATACCCATGTAGAGAATTAGGAATTTCATGGCATTGGGTTAAAACCCATCGGAGAATTTACATAGGAATTTCATGATTTAGAGAGGGATTGGGCATGGGTGGTGAAAGGATTCACCACTCATAACCACGTACTTTATTATAGCTGATTCTTACACTTTTCTGACTTCCCAAAGAGGAATTGAAGAGAAATTGAAGAAAACAAGCTTGATCACCTCTCTTGCTCTCTAACTTGCATGCATGGTAAGAATGGCCTAAAATGAACTTAACCCCTTTAAAAATCATTGTTAGTAACTTAAAACAACATAGTTTAGGCCTTAGGATATGGAAAATCCCTTACTAAATTCACAGAAAATCAACGTCAATCGGTCCCCCTGAGGACATGACGACTCATCACCTTTGGACACGACTCTTAGCATCGTCAAAGTCAAGTACCTTTTGCCTATCAAGTCATTTGGGTTCATCACGATTGAAATCATGGATGGAATTCTTTGGTCGCCCGCGAATCGTGGTCACCACTTGTCACATGCACTACCTTAATCTCCAATCCAAACTTTACCCTCCGGCCACGACCAATCCCACGAATCGTGGTGGCCGACCACGACTCTGGGGTCCTTCCATTAGGTGCACTACCTTATTTCTTCCTCCTTCTCATTCACCACTCTCCATGGTGACTCAACGAGTCATGGGGGTGACCCGACTACGGTCGTATGCGTGGGGACCCTAAATCCCAAATTCCAAGTAACACCACGATCCTCACCACAAATCACATCACGACTCGTTATGCACTTTACAAGTCACATCATGACCAGTTACGCGGCTTTGATGCCAAATTTCAAAATTTCTCCATTTCCAATTCTCGTCTGATCTTTGGGCTTAGGGTTATACGGCAAGATAGTTGCTAATCAAGAGCTTTTCAACGAATGTTTGTGAATAGGGTGGTAAATTCTTTTGTCAAGGAGTGCAAGACCTCCATGTTGATCAATGATATAGACCTCTCTGATTGATCATATATTCCCGAGATAGAAGTAGAAGCCGAGATGAAAAGAGAAAGACAAAGAGGCCAAAAAGGATAGGACGGGGAGATATGGGCGGTTTACGGTAGAAGATCGGTGATAGACATTGCCCTTAGACCCGCTTTGAGAGATCGTCGGCCGAGCGTTATCTTCATCCGAGTGTTTCATCCGGATCAGCGTGACTAGAGGGGTAGAGCATCGGGCTCTAAAGGCCGAGGAAGTATCGAATTCCCAGATTCCTACGTCGTACGTCGGCGTAAGATTTCTAGCGGCTCTGAGCTGTCAACGGGCGTTCTATGATAAGCTTTACTTTCTCTTCTAATTGGTGGTTTATATTTTGGCCCAATTAATTTGATTCTCCTACATCGAACCAACCAGCTGAGGGACACCACATTTCCGCCCATATAAAAGGCCTCATAAAAAGCGCCATCTAGATTACTTGAGATAGTAGCTTGTTATTGTAAGAATTCAATAAGGGAGTATTCTAATCCCATTTGCCTCTGAAGTCTAACACATGCTAGTAACATATCCTCGAGCTAAATGCGGATGAGTACGTTACGCTGCCGTATTTGAGGATGGAAAGTTGTACTCGGATAACCTGTGTCCCTAGGCCCCTTCTAAAAGGGTTTGCCCGAATTTAAATTTGTGAACTATGCTCCTCTGTCAAAAATGATCAATACGGGAACACCATGCAATCAAACTATCTCTTTGATATACAATTTAGCATAGTCCTCGGTGAGAAGGTAGCCACGGCGGCGAAAATGAGTTGACTTCATCAATTTGTCAAAACTCACCGAGATAGAATCAAATCTCGTCTAGTAGAGGTAATCCATCACAAAGTCCATATTTATTGCTTACCATTTCCACATAGTCACGACTATCTCTGTGTCAATCACCAGGTTTTGATGTGCGACCTTTACACAGCTAGCAATTAGGGCATTGTGCTACAAATTACACTACCCCTTTTTTTCATTCTAGGCCACCGGTAATCTCTTTATGTCATGATACATCTTTTTGAACACAGGTGAAGAGAATAACAGGAATAATCTACCTCTTCCATAATGCCCTTTAGAAAAGTACCGCCACGTGCGGAGCAGCAAGAGCGACCCTATATCTCAAGCCTATCCTCGGCTACCTCGGTGGTACTTCTCTGTTGTACCTTATACATAATTTTGTGCTATATGGGATCTTCATCTTGCCGCTCTTTACTTATACAACTAGGGATGATACTACGGTATTACGAATGGCCCTTTCCCTGTTTCTCGAATCTACTATTCGGACGGATAGGCTTGACTGGCGATGAAATTCTCGAGGCCAACTCCCCCTTTGTTATGGTTTCAAATATGCTGAACTCCCCATGGATCTAGGTTGAGGACATGTTGCTATAATGTTATCTTCCAAGATGATATAAAAATATTCACATCATAGTCCTTCAACAATTCTAACCGTGACGCGCACATGAGTTCAGCTCTTTATGTGTAAAGTATAACGTCGATGAAAAATGTCACGTGAACCCCATACGGGTAGTGCCTCGAGATCTTTAAGGCGTGAACTATTTTGCGGCTAATTCCAAATCGTGGGTAGAATTAGTTCTTTCATGTTTTCTCAAGCGTCTCGAAGCATAAGTAATCACCTTACCATGCGCATCAGGACATATCCAACCCAATACCTAAAGCATCGCGATACGGCCATAACCTTACAGTCGCCTGGCAATGCTAGTCTGATGTGATGTCAATCTATTTTTAGTTCTTGGAAACTCTGTTCACATACTCAGGTCAGTGAAATTTAGCTACTTTACGAGTTAACTTAGTCAAAGGCGTTGATAAGGTAGAAAACCCCTCTACAAATCTTTTGTAATACCCAGCTAACCCTAGGAAATTGCGTACCTCGATTGGAGTTGTGGAGTCTGGGCCATGTCTTTCACGCCTCGATCTTACATCTGAATCTACCTAAATGCTAGCTTCTGACACAATGTGACCCTAAAAAGGCCACTTTGAATTGACCAAAACTCATTTAAAAAATTTTGCGTGCAGCGCGATTCTAAGAATGGAGCATTGTCAAGTAGATTATCTCGATGTTCTACTTAGAGCGGGAGTATACCGAGAATATCATTAATAAATGCTATCACAAAAAGTCCAGGATACGACTGAGAAAGATATTTGGTTCATCAAATCCATGAACACTTGTAGGAACATTTGTCGATCCGAAGGACATGACAGGAAATTCAAAATGGCCATACCCGGTCTTGAATGCGGTTTTTGGAATGTCTCACTCTCCAACTCGAACTTTGATGATACCGGATCTTAAGTAAATTTTGAGAAATACTTTTCCCCCAATAAGCGCTTAAACAAATCATCTGTGCAGGAAGTAGGTATTTGTTCTTGATGGTGACTTTATTTAGCTGCGATTAGTCTATACACATATGGAGGCCATCCTTCTTTATTACAAATGGCGAATTCACCCCACGGTTAAATGTCATCTGATAAAGCCCTTATCTAACAAATCTTTTAGTTGTTCCTTCAATTCTACGAGCTCGGCGGAGCCACTCGGTATGGAGGATGGATATAGGCTGAGTACTTGGTAATAAATCGATCGCAAAATCGATCTCCCTTTTGCAGGGGAATACGGGAAGTTCATCGGGGAATACATCTAGAAATTCATTAACTCTTTTTGGAGCGATTTGAAGGATTTAAGAGTTAATGCTTGAACATCACGAACCACGACGATATGATAGATGCAACCCTTTGCTATCAACTTTCTTTCCACAAAGATAGGATATAAACCTACCTTTTGGCGTGGCTCGTTTGCCTTTCCACTCCCATATTACACTCCCACAGAAGGTAAACGGACAGTCTTGATCCAACATTCATTGGCATAACATAGTGCTAGCCAATCCATACCCATAATTGCATCAAGTTGATCATTTCTAATTCCACCAAATACGGTAAAGTCGGCGACTAACAACCTCTACGGTGCATCACTGTTAGATCCTTTTTGCTATAATAGAATCGCAGAAGCGGGTGTGGACAACACGAAAAGGTCCTTTGAAGCAGTGCAGGTAATACAACTTTCGGGCTACTAATGGTGAACATAAGACAAAGTGGAGCTAGGTCTATCAAGAAATACATAGAATGAGAGCATATGTCCAGCATATTTGTCACAGCTTGTCCGTGACGACTCGACTCACACATTACCACAGGTAAAAGTGCGATCTGGATTGGTGCTTGAGCTAGATGCCCCTAATGCCTCGGCCCTCTTGGTGAATCTAAGGAGCCCCTGTCACCATCTTTGGGAATCTTTGGGGCACGTGACCCCTGTGAAAGGTTTGTCCTATCAGTCCCGATCACTCTAACCCCAAATTTAAAATGGAGTCCCTCATCAGGTGACCCTCCACGCCTGAGATGTAACATGCGAAGAAAAACCATACCTACATGCCCCGGGATGGCGTTGATTGCAAATAGGGCAGGTATACGATGAATTTTCTTTGCTCTCACCCCCTTTCTTTGCTTTTGCCAAACGTGAAAGGCCATGAACTCTTAGGCGGTCTGGCCCTTGGCCTTTGGTCTACTACCTTATTGTTCTTTGTGGAGGTGGAGATGCGGGTGGTGCACGATAGTCGTGTCACGGTTTCATGCGAAACTCCGCTGAGTGTCACTCGGTCTAGACCTGGCAGTCTTGCTCCTAATTACATTGTCTATCTCTTATTTGTCCTTTGCACGATCCCTTGATATTACGAGAAAATGCACGAACACGAGGCAATATCCATATCCTCTCGCTTGAGGTAGTTTGTGATACAAGTCTCTACATATTACGGATTCACCACCATGATAAGCCCAGAGTTACCTGGCCGACATGGTATCTACAAAAAGCTACGGTGCATATCGGGACCCGAGGTGAATCTCATAGCATACTCCCAACGCTCATTAAACCACCACTAGATGCAAAAACTTATCTACCCGGAGCACAATCGGATCTCGAGGCATATAATGGTCAAGAAGGCCTCTAAAAAGTTTGACCAGGTCGGAGGGGAACATCTCACTACCTTTGGACCTTTCCCAATTCTCGTATCATAATACTTGTATGTCCACTTAGCTAGAATACCGCTAACTCAGCGGCTCCCTGGTGGCATATGTAATACCCTAAAGATCAGCTGCGAATGGTCCAAAAGTCCTAAGGGTCCTCATCGGTTTGTCACATGAACTGTAGGACTCGGTGCGGAACTCTCGAACCCTCAAACTACCGAGCCCCGAAGACACAAACCACGGGTGCTCTTGGTTGATGTTGTCCATCCATTATTTGAAATTTTGTCATAAAAATAGGACTCCTGGCCTCCACGATCGATGGCATCCCAGCCATAAAGCTGCTGGAGGTGGTGTGACACATCGCCGCTCTAGAAGGCTCTTGGCGTGGTGTAGATTGTTGGGGAGGCCCAGGAGTGAGGTCCCCTGTGGCCCTCGGTCAGGGATGACCTAAGTGCCGGGGCACCCTACTAGTGCCTTCTCATTGTGACGTCTAACTTCCTTCCCGGTCGTGTGCATCGCGTGTCCTACATTTCTCGTAGACAAGAAGAATACGGTAAGCTTAGGGACTCAACCTATACGGCACATCTCTGCTTATTTGAAAAGAAAGAAGAGTAACCACCCGAACATGCCTCGCAACCTCCTATCTATATAGTATGTGGTACACAACACATCCATAGACAAGACTCTACCAGCATGGCTTGCAGATTCCACTGGGATACGACACCGCTCAGTACCAAGTTTGTCATGCCCCACCTTGGGAGGCATGGCGGCACACAGTGTCCAACTAGGGTTACGAGCTGGTTTGATTGAGCTTGCGCGCCTTTGGTGCACAACTAATACCGAGTCCTCAAATCAAGAAAACAACGGGTTATATCTCGGCGTAAGCACGGCCCCGGTCGATAATTCCTTATAGCCACCTATAAAAAAAATAACTAACCGAAGCAGGTAATAACGGGAATCCTATGCGGGCGACAAAACCACCACGATATACAGATTTGTAGCTTGCCAAAAGTAAATCTAGTACTAAAGCCCAAGCTATGGACGACAAGGCCACTAACTAAACTAAACAAGGCCCCACATGGCCAACACATAGATAAAGCATACGGGCCTCACCACGGCCATCAATAGCTAACCACATGGAGATATGAAATAATCTTCAAGCCCCTGCAAGGTGATATAATGAATTACGTCTGGAGGCCTGACCTACCATGAGCTGTACAAACAAAAAGTAGACCTTCTAGCTATTAGCTGCGGAGGAATAAATTTGGCCCTTTTTGCTAACTAGTGAAAGTTAAGAAGATCCCAGTACATGTCTATAGGCACCTACGGGGCAAGTAATGCAACGCCCTAGAAGGGTGTCGGTACAAAATGTACCAAATATGTAGAAGCGATAGCGTAAATAATTGAATGAGCGAAATGAAGCTAAATACCATTGGAATGAAGGATAGAAATACTACGAATAGCTGAGCTACGCTATCTAATCTATCGGTAACTAATGCGAATAAGAACCTTGCGACCCTCATAAGCCGGAAGGTACAACCGGCCTGAGAATAACCCAGCATCAAGGGGCCCCCATAAGCCTTGGTGAGTGCACTCCAATATCTACTCCTAACAAGGTCAAAACAGGTCAACTAGTGGCTATAGCCATCCTACCAGTCCCCTAGGCCTACAAGCGAGCCGCTCGGCCTGACTATGGCGTGTTTGAGTCCAGGTGGACTCACGATGTCTGCACCAGGTACTAGGCTCGGCGGGGTGTGGTGCGATACGACATATAGTCCAGCCATGGATTTGACTGTATGAGGATCTTGGACCCCATCTTCATCCCTTGCGGGCTTGACATACCGCTCCTTAGAGTAGCGTCATCTCGCCACGGCGGGTGTCGACACGGCTAGTAACTGCAGGTTAGTTATGGAAGGCTATACATGGAAAAGACAATTCCAAACTACACATAGGATACCGTACTCGGCTAATAACAAGCTAATCACAATACATGAAACACGCTTTCTTACTTGGAATTTAAACTAAATCATGTCTTTGAAGAACTAACTTCTTAGAATGAATTTTCTTAACATACTGAATCGCGGTTCTGATTATGGCGAGTTACAAGCTTAGTACTCAACAACTCTTTCCAAGCGCAAATTGTATTCTTTGGAGGAATGAAACTGGTTTAGAGTACTAAATTCCTTAAAAGCGATAACTTTTAATACTAATATTAACTATACTTCAACTTATCAAAACACGATCGAAAACATATAATTTCTCGAAAGTTCAGAAGGGAGAAATACTTACTTGAAGCCTATAATTGTATAGAATTAGTTTTAGAGCTATTCTAACCTTTGCTGTGGGGTTATGATTTGCGGGGCTAATTTTGAAACTAACTCTCTGTAGTAATGCTCATTGCGGAGCTTATAACGATATACGAAGTTAATTTGAGTTTGGCGGCATTTGGCGGCGTAAACGGAGAAAGTGCGAAAATGACTATATATTTCTCTTACGGATGCTAGTACATTGGTGGAGATGCAACAAATGAAAATATTGAACTTATATATATAACTTGGGTGGTGGACACGGGGTCCATGGCACGGACCTTGTCGTGCCAATTTATGAGTGTGCGACGGCACCCAACGCGGAGGAGGAGGAAGTACGCAGCATGCTGCCCTGACACGGCGTACTGCGGCCTTCTCCCTCGGCACTACGATTCCTCGCTTGTTCGACCGGGCCCTCTCACAAGTACGCGTCGTACTGCGAACTCTTGACTAACGTATGAATAGGTAAGCCCTAACGTTAGGAACTTATGAGATGTAACATTGATAATGAAATTTATATGAAAATTTTAGAAGGATTTAAAATGCCTAAAACATATATTTCAAAGTAAATGGAAATATATAATCGGATTATAAAGATCATTGCTCTGATTTAAAACAATTAGAGCGCATGTGGTATACTCACCTCGGTAGTACTTGATAAATGAAGCTTATATAAATTGTAATAATTTGTTCTTGTATTTTTATTAGAAAACAACATCAAATTTTTGTTATACTTTTATTTATGTTGATGGCATAAATCTTATTGGAACTCCGGAAAAGATCTAAAAGGCAATTGAATATCTAAAGAAGAAATTGAGATAGAAAGAATTTGGAAAGATAAAACTTTGTCTTGGTACGCAAATTGAACATTTAACGAGATGGGGTCTTCATCCATCAATTTGTCTACACTAAGAAGATTTTAAAATGGTTTTACATGAACAAAGCACATCCATTAGTAGTGCAATGGTTGTAGATCACTAAAAGTGAGTAAAGATCAGATTCCAGAACTCAAGAAGAAATGAGGAGCTTCTTAGTCACGAGTACTATATCCTCAGTGCTATTGGTGCACTTATATACTTGCTAATGCTACAAGGTCTGACATAGCATTTTCTATTAATTTACTAGCAAGATATAGTTTTTTTTCCTACACGGAGATATTGAAACGAAATTAAACATATGTGCGATATCTAAGGTGTCCATTGATGTGGATTTGTTTTTACTAACAAGGTGGTGCGGATCTTATTGGTCATGCAGATGCAGGAGTTATATATTAGACCCACATAAAGCTTGATCTCAAACAAGCTCTCTATTTTTACATGGAGAATACTTGTTATATCATGGAGATATACAAGCGAGTCTATTCTTGCTACTTTTTCAAAATCATCTTTGAGATAATAACTATTCATAAGAAAGTAGAGAATGTTTATGATTGAGATCGGTGATAGAGATGTTGATACATTTCATCAAAAGAAAAATGTGGCACGAAGTGTGATACCAAAATATCAGTCACGTAGCAAGAGAATAATGTTACGTGCGCCCAGCTGCTTAGAAAGGAGTTTTATAAAGGAGGCAGAATGAAGCACATCTCACCAAAAGTTACTCTTCACACATGATCTCCCGAGAAGAGTGGTGATATTGATGTACAACAAATTCATTCAAGTGATAATCCAACATATTTATTCACCAAGTCTTACCAACTTCAACTCATGAGAAGATGATACACAATATTGGAATGTGAAGCCTTTCTGCAAATTTATGAATCGTGGTCTTCATCGGGGGAGTAAATCGTTTTGTACTCTTTTTCCTTAACACAGTTTTTGTCCCAATTGAATTTTTTCTGGTAAGGTTTTAATAAGAGGCGGCTAGCAATGCATCTTACTAGTTATGTGTACTCTTTTTTTCTTCACTAGGATTATTTCCACTAGATTTTCTAGTAGATTTTAATAGGGCACATTATCTGTTATTGAACATCCAAGTTGGGAGTATTATAAAATATATTATATTATGGATGTTCATTCATCTTGCAGTCAAATAGATAAACACAAGCAACTTCTATTAGATAAGCGTGCAGCGCTTACACAACTTCTACTTACCAAACGCTTACACGGTATCTTATATGCATAGCGCTTACACAACGGCTTAAATACACCAAACGAGCATACGCGGTTTACATTGTATAAATAAAAAAACTGAGTGATTCGTTTATGCGTAGGTTGGAAGTTGAATAAGACATCAGTTTTTTCTCGATACTTTTCTCTAGTGCATTTACTTTATAGTCTTTATTTTATAAAAACTAGTACATATCTTGAGTTATTGGAGCTACTTCGGTGACTACACCTTGTACGGAACCAAAAAAAAAATAAGACTAACATTTTCTCCATTGAAAATCAATGTCGATTCTCAATTGTTTTGAACTTATTAAAAAACTACCTAATATAGCAAATATTTGCTATTATTGCTATGGGTGAAAATTATTTTTACCACTCAACTTTGCTTTAAAATTAAATTCTCCCTCAACTTCAGACAATAGATATTCTTCCCTCTTTATTCTAATTGACTTTTTAAATATTTTATTTTTTCATTTTTAAATAACTAATTTTAGTTTTTTTTAATATTTAGAATTTTTTAAAACAAAATGTAATGTTATTTTATTTTTTAACCTAAATATTTATAGTTTCTTATTTAAATTCACCTAGCATTATAAGTAGATAATACTTCTATCACTTTTTCATAAAATCTAATGCTACTTGGTATTATTATTATTATTATTATTATTATTATTATTATTATTATTATTATTATTATTATTATTATCATCATCATCATCATCATTATTATTATTATCATTATTAATATCATTATCATTATTATTATTATTATCATTATTATTATTATCTACTACTATTATTACTACTATTATTATTACTATTATTATTACTATTATTATTATTACTAGTATTATTATTACTATTATATATATTACTCTGATATTATTATTATTATTATTATTATTATTATTATTATATGCATTAAATGTGTATATATGTATGTGTGCATGTGTGTATTTATGTTTCTCTTCTTTCTATTCTCTATTGTATATATAAATAAATAAAATTTGTGATAGAATATTTCGTAAGAATTATAATTTAAATTAATTTACATTATAAATATATAATTTTTGAAATTTTTCTATATTTTATTAATTTTATATTTCATGCATTGAGATATATTTATAAAATTATTATTACCTTTTAAAATTTTTTACTTGTATAAATAAGTATTAGAGTTTTGCTTATTACTAATAAAATTATTTTTTGATACGCTTTAATTTATTTCATTATAGAGCGTTATTAACATGTACTTTCGAGTTAGTATTATTTATTTTATTTTATTCCAAAAATTAATATTTTTATTAAAATTATATATATATATATATATTATGATTTATATTATGATTTTAAAGAAGTAAAAAGGAAGAGATAAAGTCAATAATATAAGGGTAAAATAGATATCTTTCAAAAAGTCAACTAGGATAAAGGGGGGAGAATGTCTATTATTCAAAGTTGAGGAGGGAGTTTGATTTTTAAAGTAAAGTTGAGGGGTGAAAACGATTATTACCCTTATTCTTATATATAGCTATATTTTGAAATAATTACAAATTTATAGTTACACTTTGAAAATAATTACTATTTGTAGCATCTCTCTCCTCTCTCTTTCCAATCAGCTCATACTCTCTCCTCTCTCTCTCCTCCCACTCCTTCATCCCCTTTCTCTCTCACTTTGCCTTTCTTCCTCCCTCTCTCTCTCTCTCTCTCCTTCTCTCTCTGTTTTTCTTTCTCTCTCTTTCTCTTCTCTTTCTCTCTCTCTCTCTTTCTCATTCTAGTGTATTTTTATATTTTTGTATAAATAAACCAATGCAAAGCGATACGAAGAGAATGAATACGCGTCTGAGTGGATGAATACTGCTCTAGAATTAAAGCAAATGAATATAAGTGATATAGGCAAAGATAAATACAAGTGATACCGGGCGAATAATTACAGCCGTCAGTGAATAAATACGAGTCTCTTGTATTTTTTGTTTGTACTTTTGTATACACACAAATTATATTCGTCGATATAGAATGCTGCAGCATGAATACAAGTGATACAAAAAGGTTGTAAATATAAATGCAATAAGAACAAATGAATACAGCCCCTTATATTTCTTGTTGTTTGTATCTTTGTATACATGCAGATTATATTCGTCGATGCAATATGTATCCCTCGATATAACCTAATGCACGTACGAATACAACAAATACAGTCATTTGACACCTAAAAATATAAATATATAAAGGGAGAGAGAGGTGAAAATCTGAGAATACAACCTAAATGCACATATAAATACGGTCGCTAAATGCCTCAAAGAATATAGAAATATAGAGAGATAAAAGGGAGAATGGCAATATACAAAGAGAGGTGAAAATAAAGTATACAAGAGGGAGAGAGGGAGAGAGAGGAGAGGAAGAAGAAAGAGGGCGAGAAGTAGAGAGATAGGAGAGAGGAGAGAGAAAGAGAAAGAAAGAGAAAGAGAGAGAGTGAAGAGAGAGGGAGAGAGATTTTTTTATTTTTTATGTTTTGGCCTAAAATTATTATTTATAAATTAAATACCAAAGTATAGCTATGAGGCCTAATTTTGTTCATATGCTAGCTATTTTTGAAATTTCCTCCTAATTAATAATGGTCAAGTTGGGCGAGTTTGGGTTACAACCAGTTATTGATCCATCTTGACCCCATCAATCTTAATCCACCCAAATTCTTTTCTTTTAAATTTCTTCCAACATCGGAAGACAATATATAAATAGATAGGGAAAATACGGATGAGGAAGTCTCCTTTGTACCTGCTTAAAGTGGAGACAGGCTCCCTTATGGGTAAGAAATAAGTTTCAATATGCTCACAAAAATTTCAGCTATGACTTGAGGCGATCCGGAGATCTCTCCTATACAAAAAGCGTGGTACCTCAAGGAACGCCGAAGCTATAGTACCTATCTGAGATCTGTATCTATACTAAAGAGTTTTTATGGACTATTTTTCTAAAGAAGTGAAGTCTATCCATATGGTGTCCTGCGGAGGCTGTCTTGAAAATGTTAAATTAAGAAAAATACTAGTAGTTCTCACCATCCATCCCCGATTGGTGAGAGTGTCGGCCACTTTATTCCCTTCTCTATAGTTGTGTTGAATGTCCCATGTATCCCGAGATGAGAAAGTAGTAATTGAATATTGTTAATGATCTCCCACAGCCAGGAGCTCCATGGGGGTTACGCTGTGCAAAATCTATTCTACTAAAAGTTTGAGTCACATTCTATCTCCACTTTTTGAATACCAAGATCGGTACAACATTCTAGACCATATTTTAATGTCATTGCTTCAGCATAGTTGTTGGCCACCACTCCCAAAGTGCTTGCACATATGTATTTACCATATTGCCTCTGTTGTGTCTAATAGTTCACCACATCCTTGATTCACAGGTTTGCCTTTAGAACATCCATATGTATTAAGTTTCATGTACCCATCTCTTGTAGACTTCCATTTCACCCGATCCATGATAATCACACTGGTCCTTTGCATCCTCAAAATCCTATAGAAATATTTCCATTTCATTAAAGGGGAGGAACTTGGAGAATTTCTTGTGAATGATCATGGTAATTTGTTGATAGATTCGGGGATGATTTGTATAAGGTGCATGTAGATGTTTTCAAATGCGCTCTTGCACGGCTTTCCAAATCTGCAAATAATGATACCTAAAAGATTTGATAAGTCGTTTTGAACACAATTAGTACTTTTTGTCATCTACCACTTAACTTTATCAATTGTCTAGTCTAGAATTTTCATGTCTAATTCCACATAGTTTGAAATGAGTTCATACCTTACGGCTAACCATACGTTGTGAAAGGTGTTCCTCATCCTCTTAAAGATGAGATGTGCAACGAGGGAACATTTAGAGGGAAAATTAATACGAAACTTCCTAAGATTAATATCCACAAATTACTTTATGATTTAAGGTCTCCACAGAAAAAAAGAAATTTTAAAAGGGTTCTTTTTATGCCAAATCAATTTATAAATAAAAGAGATATTATGGTGCTCTCTAATACAATTCGAGCTGATTGCAGAGAATTTCCCATCAACATTGTTGGTCCAAATAGGTTGGTCTAGTAGGTTAAGATGATTAATAGGAATTCCTTGTATGTGGAAAACAATGTACGTGGGGAGCGATTGTTTGACTTGCTCGATATTCCAAGTATGATCATGGAAATAATCGAGGATACTTTACCTTTGATGGAGGTTGAAGGAGTACCATGCGAGAAAGCTTACTTTTTCTACGATCAATTATCCCACCAAAAGCTAGAATTACCTCCATTGAGTTTCATTGAATCATAACATGCTCTACCTTGTCTCGGCTTTCATAAGCCTCCTCAGCTGATAGGATTGTGTGTAACTCCACTTTCTTGCCTCTTGGATGAATTCTTCTAGCATATTATGCTTTTTAGAAATTGACCAAGGGTGTCTTTAGTCTGAAGTTCCACCAATTTTTCTCAAGCTTTCGGAGATATCTTGTGAAGATCTTATACCAATACCTCCCTCTTCCTTCGGCTAGCATAGTTTTTTCCATTCCACCCAATGGATTTTAATTTTCCCTTCATTACTACCCCACAAAAAATTTGCAAAGATTTTTTTCATGTGGTGAAAGATAGTTTTGGGAGGTAGGCATATATTTAATAAATGCTTGGCATAGGCGCGACACATGTTTAATAAGAGTTACCTTTCCTCTTGAGAGAGTAGTTTCTTGATTCCATGCTCCCACCTTCTCGAAGATATTGGTGAATTACGTTTCAATAAATCTTTTGAACCTTCTTCCCTTCCATGAAATAGTAGGCAGCCCAAATATTTTATTGAAAACTCACTTCTTTATTACTGAGATATTTAGAAACAATATTAGCTCTACTCTCAGATATATTAGTGTCCATAATGAAGCAACTTTTGTTCTTATTGATAATGCTTGAACTATGTTCATAATTCTTTAGGTACTCCATAACTAGCTTCAAAGTTTGAGATTTTCACGCATAGAAGATAATAAGATCATCGGCATATCAGAGATGGTTAATTTTGGGATTAGCCCAGGTTTGCATGTTAAGCCTATGGACTAGAGGTCATCATAAAAGCGTTAAGCATTCTAGACAAAGCTTGGCGGCAATAATGAACAAAAAGGGAAATAGGATCCCTTGTTTAACACCTCTTTGAGTTGAAGAAACCCTTATCTCTTACCATTGATCACTACAGAGAATACCACATGTTAGAGAGGAGGTTCCAAATGTTATAAATCAACTTTCAGTAAACCCCATCTTCCTCATAACGGTATAAATAAACTTCAAGAGATCCTATCGGAAAGATTTGTTTCATATCAATTTTAGAAACTACATTTCACACCTTTATTATTCTTTTTAATATCATGAATAATCTCTTGCGCTATTAAAATATTTTCTCCTATGGCCACGGCTTTTATAAAACCACTTTGATTAGGAGAAGAATAGTAGGAATTATTTTGTAAAGTATATTTTTCATAACTTTAGACACAATTTTGGTCACATTACTTAAGCTAATAGGTCTAAAGTCGAGGAAAACTCTTGAGGAAATCAATCTTAGGAATAAGAACAATCCAAGTGTTGGTAAAATATTTAGGAAGAGGTTTACTAGAATAAACATCAATAACTAAATTAAGTAAATCATTGCTAACAGTATCCCAAGTTTTGAAAAAATAAACTCGTAGCCATGTCCAGCAGAGAGCTATTGGGGTTGATATCAAAAGTAACCTCCTTACCTCTTGGATAGTAGAATAGTCATAAGAGCATCATTATCATAGTCAAATATACAAATAGGAATATGTTCAAGAGTAGAGCCAAGAATGATACTATTATCTTTTGCCAAAGAACTCTTGGTAGAAATCATTTAGCCTTTGGCCAATCTCCTTTTCATCTTGAATCCATATATCTTTATCAAGAATTCTATGGATATAGTAAATCTCACCACAGAATGGAAGAATTTTGTATTCTCATCCTTCCATCTGCCACTTAAGATTGGCTTTTTGCTTCAATAAGCATCAACCGGCTTGTGGTAGGCTATGAATTCGGCTTTGGCCTGTGGAGAAACACTCTTTCATCTTGATTTAAGAATTCATATACTTTTCTTCACACTAGTTTACTAGATTTCCTAATTAGATATCCTTGATAAAAATATTCCCAATAGAACTCTTGGACCAAGCACTCAATGCTTTACTAGTATTTTTCATTTTCTATTATATATCCCAAAAAAATATTACCTTTAATGTGGTTTGTCCATTGGTTTTGACAACATCCAAAAAGTCATGTTGATCCACCTAAGTTGAGAAACTTGAAATACCTGATGTGATCATCTTGTTCTTGGCAAAAAAAATTAGAAGTGGACAATGAGTAGGCTAACTCTAGGAAGGCGGATGACTTTTGTTTTATTGAAGGAGTCGTTCCAACTTTCATTAGCAGCCATCATCCCCTAATTTTTCCATGTGATTTATCCTCCTTCCTATCATTGCACCACGTGAATTTATTTAGAAGAAACCAATGTCAACTAATCCACAATCTTGAAAAGCGGCATTCTAGAGGGGATGCTTTGCTCATTTTGTGGGGTTTCAGCCTAGCTTTTAAATTGCATCAATAATCTTGTTAAATCCACCACAGGAACACCCAAGGAAATTGGTGAGAAGCAAAAGTTCTCATATATCTCCATAGATGTTCTCTTTTGCTGCCCAGACTTAGATTTGGCATATACCCTGAGATAGAAATATTCTCGATTGTTAAGAATTGTACCTATTTTGCAAGTAACCATTTGATCTTCACTATCATATATAGAGAACTCCAATTCAGAATTCCAGAAAATCCATATCTTCTTGCTTTGTGATTAGCATAACGGTCATGCATCCCAAGATATTTTGTACGCATCAATTTTGCTCTCTTTAATAAAAAGGTTCTTGAAGCATAACAAGAAGATTTTGTATTGGTTTATCATCCTTTTAAGCCTTTCAGTAGAGGCTTGTGAATTCCTTACCTCTAATATTATTCCAATTGAGAACTCTTATCATCAATAGGGATAGCAGAATTTTTTGTGAGTTTAGTTTTGTCCTCACGGTAATAGGGGATTCTCGAGATAATAGTACCCAGTTTTGTGTCTCCAAATTTCTCTTTTTGCTGACTTCATCTTGCTTGATTGTACTTTGGGAGATGTTTCTCCCTTGGATTAGTTACATTCTCATCACTTACATCTTCCAATTCTTCTATAGTTTCATCCTCCGAAGAGCTTTCATCTGCCCATTACGTCCTCCTCGAGGTATTTTTCCTGCTCAATCCTATTCTCTTTCTTCTCTTCTCTGCTGATTTTTTCTTCTTTACTATGTGTCTAATATTCTTCCTCTACCATCAACTCATCAAAGCCCATTTTTGAGTAATTGGGGCATTTGATTCTTGTTGAATTTGGTTGCGCCTTTCTTCTACATTTCCCTTCCTGTTACTTTTATTGATTAGATTTCTTTTCTTGTTCGTGACTTCTTGTCGTTCACCCTCATAAAGAACAACTTGCAGGTCATTGGGATCATTAATCATGATCCTTTAATTATTGGCCACGTCCTTTCCTTCATTATTGGTTCACCAACTGCAGGTCACTTGATCGGTAGTTTCCCCTCTGTTCGGTCCCCTAATGGAACTTGACTATGTGTTTACCTTTCCCCAGTTCGGGAACCTTTTAAGTTGTCCCTATTGTTGTGTTGTCCCACGTTTTGTTCTTCCCTAATGACTGATGGTGATCAAGTTGTTATTTCTCTTAGCAGTATGATGGGGTTTATCTTTTTCAAAAATTGCTCCTGTGGGTTTGAATATTCTTGGTGATTCGCTTTTGCCTCTGTTGTATTTCGTTGGGTATTTTGCAATGTTCTTGCTCCTCCCTCGTTGTGTACGATTTTGGAATTCTCGGTTAGGCATCCATGGTTTTCCTTGTCATCCATGTTCTTTTTCTCCATTTTTCTTTTTTTGAATTTTCTCCCTTCTTCTTCAAGTCTTTTCTTTTCAAGAACCACTGCAATTAGCCATATTATGGCCTAATTTTCCTGCAATGCTTACGAATTTTGGAATGGTTTCATATTCAATCTTGGGTAAAACCTTTTTAGAGAGTCATCATCTCGCCAACCCACCAAAACACTTGTTACCAAAGGTTTCAGTAAATCAATTTTGATTCGACCTTGCAATGCTTGGTATATTCATACTTTTGGTTGCAATGTCCAGCTCTAGAGGAGTACCAACATGACTAACAATTTGCTTCATGAAATGCCAGTTATGCATATGAAAGGGCAAGCACAGTAACATAACCTAGGCTGAGATTCAATTAGAAGGTCTTCTTCGGGCTTGGTCCAGGAGTCCATCGTTGAAGCTACATGCGGAGACCTTCTAGTTCAATCATTCTCTTGTATAACACCAGAATATAGTCCTCATCATTTGTGAAGCTAAAAAAACATTGAAATTATCGCAGGCCCAATCTTGACATTTGCCTTTTATAGAGATTTTCTCTGAGAATCTAGATATGATAATGTCAATTTGAAAACGGACGAATTTCCTTTCTTTTTCTATCCTCGATATAGAAGAAGAGTTCGGGCAAACTCGACCAGCTTATCATTCTCTTACATTGTGAAGCCATGAATCTATAGTAATCTCTTGTCTTGAATATATTTGCGTGCATTCCATTGTGAAAATTTCTTACAGCTTTAATTAATTGTTGCTCCAAGCGCCCTTGAGAGCTGGGTTGTCAATCAAGGTATTGGCGTATGAAGTTTTTCTCCCCTTCTCCACGCTCATTAGGTTTTGTCCCAGGTGGAGGGCATCTGAGTAGGGGTTTCCCTTTGTGTCGCCGGACGGCGAGCCATCGGCACAAGAGAGGATTTTTACCGTTGAAGGGAGGCACATTAGTTTGTAGAAAGTACGAGAGTTTAGAGAGAGAATTTTTCAACTTGATAAGATTGATTTAATCCGCCCAAATTCAACCCAAACAATTCATATGTAATCCCTGATCACCATAGTCAAATGGCTCAGACCTTCTATGTTACATAGAGCTCAACACTTATGGTCCTTATATAAATTGTGTTTATGGAGGAGTTGTTAGGGAGTGCATAAGGCAAATTCATAATGTCATATTCTTTACCATTGGAACAAGGCATTAACAATTGATCTAAGTATTATGCTTTCATGTTTTCCTTGAAATGGTGGATAGAAAGGGACCACAACCTGATTATTCGAGAAATTAATTCATTAGTAATGCAAAATCTTTAAGGGAGATCTAGTCGAACCGTTGGAGGATTGCAAAAACTATTATGAAGATAAAAGATTGGGTAATCAAGCATACTATTTTGACCAGACATTTCTTTGGGAGGCCAACCATGTACCGTTTCGTGTGATGAATCATTATTGTTTATGTGTGAAAGTTAATATTTAAATTTGTAACAAGCATTCAAGAAAATTTGGAGTAGAATGGGACAATATGCGGATCAACGTGTGGCCTTAGAATATCATATGTGGTCTACATATCGATCGCAAATCGAGCCAAATTACATCGGAAGTTCCAGGTGTAATGCTCTACTTTATGGCTGGACTTGCAACCAAGAATCTACATATGTGATCACGTATTCTTTCGCAGATCGAGCCTTAGGGATAGTATTCATTGTAATTTCTTGTTTTTGTTTTTGCGATCACAAATCTTCATATGTGGTTCACATATTCAGATCGTACTCAGTTCTTTTATAAATATACCTTTTTTTCAAAATTACTCATTCCATGCATTTCTAATTTTAAGCTCTATACAATTTTCTCTCCACTCTTCATCCTTCTATATCAAAGGTAAAGTTCTTTCCAAGTATTGTTAAATAATTCTAACATGCATATGTAGATTTTACTTGAGATTTTATTCTAAACTTAGGTATGAAGTGCTTTTAGACTGATATATCTAAATCGTGAGTTTTAGATGTGAATAAATTATAAGATGAAATAGATTACAATTTATACATTGTATCATTTTGATTTATAAAGGAATATATCTATTCAGATGAACTATTAATACAGGTTTGGTTTCGTTTAGAACAAAATTTACAGAAAAAAGAGTTTTTATTGTTACTAAGAATTATTCTTTAGTATTTTGGGTGGGTAACCAAATGAAACATTTGACACGTGAATCTTAAAAAATACAAGTTTTGGATTTATTTTAGCAAAATACAAAGAGGGCCCTTTAAACTTTCAACTACTCGATTACGTAAAGTATTCCTTCTTGAACAAATTAATCCCAATATATAATACAATAAGTTGTAATGTTGTACTAATAATCTAAATTGGGTGACTTTCGGTCATCCATCTTTTTTTCATCAGAAAATTATGAATTTTGACATACCAATAATCAATTTTTTTCCAATCATGGTACAATAAGTTTTATCAATCATCTCTGTTTTAGGAGTTGATTATTTCTTTCTTCTTGTTATCTTTATAATCACCATAAAAGTGAAGCAAATCCCCATAGAGAGGCAGAGAAATTTCTTTTCTGCACTGAATTTTTTTTTCACCGTAGAGAGAAAACAGCTAAAACTTCTGTGACAGAAAGCAGAACTGATATCAAAATGCCAGATACCAATGAAGAAGCAGAATATATGACTCCGATGATGCCTAAGAAGTAGAATTGCAAAATTATAGCACTCCATACTATCACAACATAATATTTGCTTTCTCCAAGTTCAAATGCTTTTGCCTCCGTTGAAATTGCCTGCAAAACTTGTTTTAACCATCAATAAACTACTGAAAGATACCTGACTGTTTTTTCTTCTAAAAAACTTTTCCTGTATATGTTTGGGCGTATTTAAGAAGTAATAATATAAATAATGTTTATACTATTCATTTAATTTATCCCGTTATGGTGGTATCCTACCTTATTTTCTATATAGGTAACTAGCTCCACTTGTCAATTATGTATACTTATTTTTAAAATGACAGTATAAAAAAGATTTTACACTATTATTATTATATAGAAGTTTAAGAGTGTTTTATAATACAATCAGTATAGTTTAAGATGTAAGGTATTTATCCTAATTTTCTTGCCATATTTTTATTTTTATTTTCTTGGAAAAAGGATAAAATATTTAAACGTATGTTTTTTGGACAAAATACTTAAGATCCTTTTCCATTTTACCTAACATACTGTCAAACGAAAAATTTTGGACTTCTATTAAATTAAGAATCCTTACGTTCTCACTTAACAACGTGATGTTGACGAAGAACTGATTTTAATCAGTATAGTTTAAGATGTAAGGTATTTATCCTAATTTTCTTGCCATATTTTTATTTTTATTTTCTTGGAAAAAGGATAAAATATTTAAACGTATGTTTTTTTTTGGTTAAAAAAAATATAGATCTTTCATTTTTTACTAACCTTTTTCTTAAACGAAAAAATTTTGGACTTCTATTAATTAAGAATCCTTCGTTCTCACTTAACAACGTGATGTTGTGACGAAGAACTATTATTTCAATATATTTTTTGATATCCTCTTTTATAGCAGTGAAAGATGTTTTCAAAAGCGTTTTCACAGTGGGACATACCAAAAAAGCTCGGGGACGTAAATGAAAGGTTTAGATCCATAAAGTGTAAGCCTCAGAATTTGGGGCGTAAATCTCGAATGTAAAAGCGTAAGTCCTAAGCGTAAAAGCATACACCCAGGACTTAAATTTGATTTTTATCATTTTAAAAATATTATTAATAAAGAAAGCAACTTTGATAGAAAATGGAATTGTCATAAATAGTTTTTAGATGATTATGCTTAAAATAGATAGGATAGAGATTCCATAACATTGTGTTTTTGGGATAACTTTATCTACATTTTTGTATTGTTCTTATACTATTTATCATTTCTCCTTCTTTGAAATATATAATAATAATCAGTGCAACTATTAGTTGAGGGTACTGGGAAGGAGTAGTAAATGTGGAGATCAATGATGAAGTGGATAATGATTTTATTTTAAAGATTATCTCGGCTATTGTCATTTTTTATTAT
>JACEIK010008863.1:2312-21312 GCA_018107945.1 Datura stramonium
CTACATGAATCATGACACCGGTAGTGTTCAAATAGTATTTTATTATAAAATATAAATTAAAAAATCTCCAAGAGTTTATTCATTACTATGTCATTCATTCTATATTATAATATATAAAGTTGTTATGATCAAAATACACATGTAGTAAAAATGAAATTTACTAGTAAAAATGGTTAAAACTACAGAAGATTGAAAGATTAAATATCTCCAAATTACTATGGGTAAGAAATATGTATATGAAAAGTTACCCGATTTATACTACAAATATAAGCATGACAAAATTACATGATACAATAAAAGTTTATTAATGTGAAATTCATGACATTGTAAATCTAAAGTTTGTTAAAATAAATAACACATATTATGGTACGACAAACCTGATATTTATTACAAATAATTTTATTAGTTGACATGACTATTTTAATCATCCTAATATGATGTGCTAATTGAGTATTCAAGATATATTGAAAAACTAGAAGATTCTTCTAGAAATATTTGTGGTGCTTGTTCTCATGACAAGTTGATTATACTAGATAATGTTGGGACTGGATCCCCTAAATTCTAAAAGTTAAATATGTACCCGTTCCTCTGCCATGTGATATCTTAAATACATGTATCTATAAGATGACCGCATGTACGTTTATTGTCAACCTGCGGTTTGACATTCACAAAGATGCTTACTGCCACGACCCGAGCATGGAACCCGAATTGCGACACGAGACTTAGAACCACGAATGGCTCCAAGCTAACTCATAACACATACATAGCATGTTTAAGAGCACATAACTAAGCAGAAGTAAAACATAAAGAATAACATGAGCGAAAGTCTAAAATCTCATAAAGCATAAACAGGCTACTAGCCAAAATCACCGAACATCTATACATAATATGTGAAAAGCCTCTAGTCATAGATGAGCTGATGGGACAACACCCCCAACTAACACTACAAAAATCTGAATTTTGAAAGACATAAAAGCAAGAACATGTAACAAAACTGACGTCCTTGGATCATGAGGACACACCCAAGCTAGGGCTGGACTAGACTGATGCGGGAGCGAAGCTAATGTCGGGACTGAGATTAATCACCCGAACCTATATCAAGAGACGATATAGCATAAAAGTATGTGGTTAGTACTTTGAATATACTGAGTATGTAAGGTAAGTAAAACATGAGAGTGAGGACAACATGCTAAAATCATAGTCATGAGATAGTCATAAGCATGATATATTCATTATAACTTGAACATAATGACCCAAGGTTTTGAAAGTAAGTCATATGGTTTAGCACGTTTGAAATCATAAGTAAAACTAATAAAATGATCAATGGGTAATCATACTACAAAAAGTGATACCATAAATACTAAACATGAATATCTTAAAACATGAGGAACAACGGAAGACTCATCATAATCGGCACCATCATGAATGAGCACATGATGCCCAACTATCTTGCTCAAATTGGCAGAGCCGTCCTAAGTCTTGCTAGGGAAAAGAATGATAAAGTCATGATATCACTCATGACCTCAGTTGGGCTAAGGGAAACACTCTCTAGTGAGGCTCGAATCATGAATATATACCTATGGTGACACGCAGTTTTGAGACCTAGGTGCGCTGAAATTCGATCTACTCGGTGATAGATACGACTCCCAAATATGCATATTGCTCATAGTAATAATCATGAAAAATACTTAGTTTTGCATGGGCTAGTTAGAAAATATAAAATCATAATCATACTTGTCATACGTGAACTAGCCATGAAAATAATGACGTTGAGTCAGCCATGATACATAAGTTTGCGATTCATGAAATAATACATAATTGAGTAAAATCATCATAACTTGAAAATCATAGTTTCATGAGATATACTTGTAGAAAATATGCATTCATAATCATAAAGCATGGATTTAATCATCAGAGAGTCAAATTCATAGAAGATCATGAGAGATTTCATCAAAATTGGGTCTAACCCTAGAATTTCATAAAAGCATAGTTGGAGACTTGAATTCAAGAGATTGAGATGAACTGGGTATGAGGGTGAAATAAATCCCCCATTCATGACTCTACATACCTGGGCTGCTTGATTACTTAACTCATCTTTAAGACCTAAGAGAAATTGAGAAGAAAACGATTAAGAACCCTAACCTTCCTTGAGATAGATCCAACCTACGGATGTTTTGAAGAGAGTGGGGGCTTAGGCTAAGACTAACCGTTTAGCTTCCCTTTAGGAAGCCTAAAACAATGTCGCTTAAGAATTAAAAACATAGAATTTTACCAAAATAACTCTAAACTGCCGAACTTAAATTGAAAATGGCAGAACCAACGATCATAACCACAGAATGTTGGTATATACAACGATTCGTTGTATCCTCCCATTGTTTCCTGCTCTGCATCTGAGTCAACCTCTGAATCTACTCCAACAACTAGAAATAATGGCCGGTACAATCTAACAACAGGTTATACAATCCACTCGTCAGTTCTAGGTGAGTTTTGACATTTTTTAGAAGTTCTATACCTGATGGCCGTGGGATGGCCTGGTGCCATTTTCCCACTGGTTTCTACTGCAAGTCTCAGATTTGATCCTTAGGGACTTTCAGGGTATTACACTTTCTCAATATTAATTGAGTTAAGAACATAATTTTCAGATACTGTAATCAAGACAATTCACTTGATAATGCTTATTTATATCCAAGATGATTTGGCATTGAATGCCTATGATATATAGCTGAACCATTACATATGAGAATAAAGATTCATGTATTGGTTTGAGAAATGTTATATTGCATACAATAGTACTTTTATGCAACTGACTAATAAATTATAGTTAGTTTCTCACTCAATTGGGTCAGGATAAAAAATCAAATGTTTTTCATCTAATAACTTTTGATGTACGATATATAATTAATTGCTATACCATGACACACAAAGATGGATAAACATTGGGCATATATGTTAGTTTTTCTAACATAAGTGGGAGAGAATAAGCAGCTTAGAAATATATTGTGAATTATCATCAATATGATCCTCATTCGAAAGATAATTTAGGTCAAGTACTAGAAGTATTTGCTTACCCAAAATTAGTCTCATATTTCAGCTGCAAATACTCCTATTGATTGTCCCTGAAGGACAAAGACTACCGCACACATGCAACATGATAGACCACTCAGCTCCAAAGGTAATAATTTTTGTATAAGGAAAGGAGTAAATGATCATAATAAGGAGGCGATGTGCTCTTGAAGAGCCTATAACATAACACTTCATGAAACCTCATGAGAGGTTCACGTACCTGAAAATAATGAAGTGATAAGATCTCAGTAAGTTATGTTGCATTGCAAAACAATACAAAATGAATATCTTATTGATGATATCTTTGGTATAATATTGTGCGCCATATTGTAAATTATCACGAGGATCTGAATTCTATGTCTATTAGACATGCTAAAGTAGAAATGATTACCAAGTGGAATAATGCATCTTGATAAGCGTAAAATTAATTTGACTTGCAATTCAGGCATTACAAGATGTCATATTTTAAATACTAATGGATGTTTTCACTTGAAAAAAATTATATGAAAATCTTCTTAAGGATTCAATATGCCTGAAGCATATACAAGTTCTTGAAAAATTTATTTATAATTCTTATGTGATATAAATTTATTTATCATAACAACCATTATTATGTTTCTTGGAAATACAATGTATTCATCTCATCAACATAAGGATTCGATCATGATATGTTATCTATTTTTGTAAAGGGTTACTATTATACTTGTGGTGTTCCACATGACAATCAAATCATATAAAAGACAATAAAAGTTCACAAAGCAAGCCAAGGATTCTACTGGGCTTGATTCCAATAATATTATATACGATGATGCAACTCTATAGAAGGATTGAAGGTGTAAATAATCAACCAGTTCGTCAAATAATAAATTTGCATATATGATCATAAGGGATTTGCCTACCTTCTCTGCTACCTTAACATGTGATTAGTTGGTACACAAGATTGAAGTACACCATCTTCAAAAATTATGTAATACTTTAATTAGGGGGAGTAAAATACACATACTATTTTTTGCTTAACCAATATTTTATCCCATTAGGTTTTCCGTTAAGATTTTTAATGAGGCAACTAGCAATGTGTATTACTAGATATGTGTACTCTTTTTTTTACTAGAATCTTTGTTCACTGAGTTTTTTTTCTAGAAAGGTTTTAATAAGGAACATTATTTATTAATGAATATCCAAGGGAGAGTATTATAAATACATTATATTATAGATGTCCATTTATATACTCAGTTTAATCGAATAAGCTTGCACAAATAAGCGATTAAACTTGCAATCAGATAAGCTTGCAATTGAATAAGCTTGCAAGCAACTTTGTCACGACCCGAGTCTACACCCTGGATAAGACACGGTACTTGGTGTCACAAGTGAGCCTGAGCTAACCCATGGTCTAAAATTACATTGGCAAACTAAGTAAGCATACATGGATGCTGTGTAAAAATAATTATCTGATTAAAGCTGTTTTGGAAGGAGTAAACATAACTAAAAAGAATAATAAACAACTGTCTGAAAGTCAACTACTAACTGATGAGTTTCTAGGACAAGCCTCCAAATAACTCTAAAATCTGACTAAATAAGAACTAACTGAAAAGCTAACATCGTCCTCGAAAGATGAGGACCCACCAAATAACGCTGCTATTGCAATTGTCGGAGGGAACTACTGAAGATGCTGAGACTGAGAATCTACAACCTGTATCACAATACAATACAACATATAAAGTATGCATCAGTACTTTGAATGCACCGAGTAAGTGAGATATGCAATAAGCATGGAAAATAAGCAACTGCACTAAAATAACATGAAATGACCAACTGATACTACATACTGATAGAAGCTGAGCTAATACTATGATGAGGTCAATATAGACCTTAACTAACAGCCATAAACATGTCCTAGGACTGAGTGACTAAACTGAGCTAAACTAAAATTGAGCTAAATTAAACTGTACTAACAAGTGGTAGAGTCTATAACCAACATATAACCATGTGAGATAGACGTGGAGTCTGATGTATATACCACATCGGAGAAAGCCCACTGTACCTTGATAGGGTATAAAAGCGTGATCACTAGTCTGGTCGGGCTAAAACCTATGGTGGAAATGTAGTTGTAGGAACCTGGGTGCGCTGGAACCCCGGTCCCCTCGGTGCTAAGTACTACTCCTATTGGATAGTCCTAACTTGACTACTAAACTGATAGCTCGATGCTAGGGTCTTGGACTAAGTCAGGAATACTTATCTGGAAATAACCTAAGAGTCTGTAGTACCAGATAACTAAAATTGGTGTTCTAAGACTGGCCAGAGCTGCTTATCTGGAAGCGTCGTAATCTTCTAGAGAACTAATTGATAACGCTAGTTATGATGGTTTTAGCCTCTCATAGTTGCCACAACCCTAGTTATGATGGTTTTAGCCTCTCATAGTTGCAAGGTTATGATTTGCATTCATATTTAAATACATAAATCAATACTTACAATTATGGATGAGAGAAAAACTTATTTTGATTAATCAGCAAAATACTCAAGAACAATATGAAGATCAAGAAAAGGTTGATCACAAGTTAAACAACTCAATTCTCACATTAAGTCTCCTCAATTTCGTTGCTAATCACTCCTAATTACCTCTCTCTTGAATAGAAAATATAAAACGTATTTATACAGACATAAAAAATCCTTTTCCTAGGATAACAAGGTGTATTTCCATAACTAAAGCCGCCTGTAGCATGACTCGTCCTACGACGCATAGTAGGTATGTACGGGTCATACCTGCTTCCCGTAGATCATCGGCTGGATGAAATTTGGCTAAGTGTTAGACCTTGGTATGACTCGTACATGCTTCCTACGAGTCGTACTGAGCTTTCGTGGCTTGACTCCGAGACATTGATATTTTTCTGAAGTTCATCACGAGTGCTTTGGTACGACTCGTACCTGCTTTGGTACGACTTGTACCTTGCTGCCACGACTCGTACTGTCTATCCGTAGCAGAAGTCAATCTCTTGTGCAAATTTTCTAAATCTTCCCACGACTTCTTCACTACGGCCTGTACAAGCTTTGTACAACTTATACTGAGAGTCATAGGATACACCTCTTCATCCTTAGCCTTCTGAAACTTCTCACGACCAGCAGTACAACTCGTAGCACCTTCCGATGGCTCGTACTGAGTACTGTGAGTTAAGCCGATTTTCTGCACTTTTAGGCTATCTTTTGCACACTTTTGCTCCAACACCTATTTATTCTGTAACCAAAGAAAAAGTGCCTTATATCCATATAAATATAGCTAAGTCCATGTTATTTTTTTAGTTTTGAGTGTCGGAAGTGTTGTAAACTCACAGCACATCAACACCCTCAACTTAAGACTTTTGCATGTCCTCAGGCAAAGATAAAGAAAAACTAAACACGACGCTCAGCTAGAAAATAAACCTAAGATACTACAGCCAATACTAAACAAAACTTGCACTCTACATTCAACAATTTTCTGACCCTTTTTCATGAACCAACATCAGCAAATATACCACAAACAACAACAAAACATGATAAATAGGGATCAAGACATGTCATCTAGCTATCAACAGGCAATCAAGTCATCACCAATATTTTGCACACATACCAATGGTAAAAGTAAACATAATCCATGTACCCTCATAACAAATAAAGTCCTCACTCATATATACAATGTCAAACATTGCATGGGACTAAACAAGTATGACGCTCACTCTCACAAAGAAGTTACAAGTATTATGTATTAGATACCATAGGCTTGCCCTTATTTTCTCTACTTCGGTTTATCAGATGGTTGGGTTAGGATCACTATAGGACTTGTTGTGGCTTGTAATTTAGGCTTTAGGGCTGGACATGATAAATATGGGAGATTTTATAAGTGACTATCCCTTCCTTGGTACTACATACTTGGCTTCACTCTTCACCTATTTCACCCTTTTTGCTTTTCATTTCTTTTCTTCCCTTTTCACCTCTTTTATGTACATTTGTATGGGGCCTCTTTTTTCTTCTTTTGAAATTTCATTTTCAAGATTTTTAACTTTTTTTTCATCTCCTTATTTTTTTCTCTTCACACCACACCTCATTTTTAACCTTTTCTCTTTTCTCTCCCTTTTTCTCGTTCCCATCACTTATGCACCCCTACTCTAGCCACCCTCAACTTAGGCATTTTGCCTATGTTGAGGTTCATAATATCCAAGGAAGGACTAGGGCCAAAACAGGTTCATTATAAAGAAATGGGTACGGTTAATCGGTAAATCAAAGAAAAATGGTCTATTAAAGGCTCAAAATTGGGATCAAGGGAATCATATGATTTTGGTAGGGATATTTAGGCTAAAAGTGAGGTTCAATAAAAAGGGCCTATGATCATACCCTAACCAACCATCCTTAGTCTATGCAAAGACCAACCAGACAAGTTCTAGATCTTTAACACAATACCGAACTAAATACCACAACTTACTTACTCATGGTACATGACTTATATTCACCTCACCTGTCTGGTTTATACATGGCTTAACAAGACTCCTCATGCTAATAAACTAAATAACATCAAAAGATACTCAAAAATCATGCATGCAATCACAAATACATAACTAATACATCAAAAAATTTTAAGCAGGGTCAATTTTTTTCAAAAATCAAAACTAGTGCATTTTCATTGGCCGAGTGCTCCTAAGCTATTTCCTAATTAAAAAGAATCACAAAATAAGAAATCAAATCCTAAACATGTCAGTTCTAGTACATAGCATGTCCGAGGGAAAAGAAATACGGCAAGAAAAACACTCAGATGAATCAAAAGTCCCAAAAATCACAAGTACACCCCCTCTCCTTCTTAAAAATTAAGCTTCATCCCCGAAGCATGAACTATAAGATCATAGGGAAGGGAACATACCTGTGGCACTCTAGGTTCTCCTTCCATCCTGCAAAGGAGGTAGCTCCGCTGTAATCATGGTGCTAGCGGTGGCCGTCGCACTCAATGAAGTACGGGGGAGTGGTTACCCCCCAGTAGTTTTGGCCGCTTCTATGACCACGGTGTCAATCTAGGCTGAATGTGGCTCACCCGAAGGGTCACGACCATTGACAAGACTGGGTTGAGTCATGGTGGAGCTGCCTGCTCCTTTAGCTCGCTCCTGCAGCTCTGACATATATGCGTCATGAGTCCGCATGCTCTCCGCTCTGGTCCGCTTGTGTTCTTTCCTCTCCTTTTTCTTCTTGTTCCTTAGACTCTCGTCTCCAATATCCTCAACAGTTCTTTTCTTTTCCTTATCTCCAGCAGCTACCGTCGGCTTCCAATAAGCTGCCAAGTCAATCTCCTCATCAAGCTCTGCATCTAGGTCTAGAAGAGTGGGGGCTGCTATAACTGTCGGTTGTTGTGATGACAACTCAACTACTTGACCCCAAAGAGACCCCAACTCCTCACAGAGACTGCTGGTGTCCGTCTTCTCCTCCATCCGTACATTAAAGAAGCTCTCAAATCCATCTAAGAGAGCATGTAGAGCATGAGCTGCTGCATCTATCTCCTCCTTGACCCATGGCTTTACGTTTTCCATCATAGCTTGAATCTTTCGCTCTGCCCTGGTCAACCATTTGGCCAGTTTCTGGAGGAATTCATGAGGCACCAAGATATGCCCTGCTGGTGTTTGAGTCTGCGGGCTAGGCTATGGTGTAACTGAGGTGCTGGGAGCTGATTCTGAATGATCGGCATCTATAGTCGGTGTCTCGCTCTGCTCCTATAAAGTAGGGGCATTCACCTATGTGCCCCCTGCTGGAATCGCGGTGGGAATCCTGGCTCGGCTTTCCAGGTTCATCTCATCCCGGATAAGGCCTATGTCTGCAATCCTCTAGCCTCCAATCAACCGCTTCTCACCCCATCGTATTGGCACCCCTACCTCTGTGTATAACCTGAATACAAGACTCAGGAATGGGATAATAGTGCTCACCCCCACCGATCGGTCTCGTATCTCCTTTGCGATGATCCTCGGGATGTTGATGGGGTAACGGGACATGAGGCATGCCACCAAAACTACTCTATCAGCACTCAATGTATTGTCGTTGACCGTGGGTGCTAACCGGTGGCGTACTAGTGTCCAGTAGGCTTTTTCTATGAAGTTGAGCGAGTTCTTTGTTACCTGCTTTCCACCAGTAACCCATTCTGCTTCTTCCTTATTCTCAGCAATCACCCCTGCCAACCATTGCAGCTGGCTCTGCCTTTCCTGCAAGCCCAAATTCCTTATCTGCTTCATTGCCTCCACCCTGTAGTCATACTCAGGCATCATCCATGTAGGCACGAACTGTGGTCCATAAAGAACTCGAGAGATGTTTTGCTCTGATATGTCTACCTCTCGTACTCAGACCATCACACTCTCCATTCGGGGCTGGTCTTTTATTTTCTGACCCTCCTTTTCCTTTTGCTCCATGGTGGACAAATAGTTGGCGTAGAACTCCCGAACCAGTTCTGCTGTATACCGAGATGGAGTCTTGACCATCCACTCAAAACCATAGAAACTAAATATCCGTTTCATCTCCTCAACTTCATTAAGTGAGTTTGTGAGTATCTGCGACTCTTCATGGATGCTCTGCCTTGGTTTGTTCTTGGCGGTGAGAGAAATTCCCTACTCATAAATCTCTCTAGCTCTCGGCACTCTCCACTGGACTGTGCAGTTCTCTCTGGATGGGTTCTGTACTTGTGAGCATCTGAGTCCTCCTCTTCTGATTCATTGCTGCCACTTGCTTCACTTGATTGGGTCACTTAGACCCTTCTTCTGCATTTGAGTCGTTTCCCGACTCCTGATTACCTCCTCTAGCTCCCTCCCAGACTAGGGAGCTTGGGCAGATATGGTAGTGGCTGCTTCAGCTTGTGCTCTTGCTTTTTCCATAGTGGTTCTGGTTCCGTCGGTGTCTGAAGTATGTACTTGGTAATCCTCAACTAAACCATTAGGGGAGTTTCCTGCTTGCCCAACCTAAGACTCCGATGTTTCATCAATTATTTTCTTCGGGTTATTGCTTTGGATTCTTTTCACTTCATTGTTATTGTTCCTGTAAAGAAGAAAGTAGAATTCCATATTTGAGAAAAAAGAACAAGAGAGAACACTTTCAAATTCTTAGCACGGGTCGACAATACAGGTCGTATCCTGAAGGTACGACTCGTATGAAGTCCCAGAAACTCTATATGCATGTTACGACACACAAGTATGACACGTACCACGAAGGTACGACCCGTACCTTGAGTTGTTTGATGAAGCCTCAACATTGTCATTTCCTTTGTATTTTTCCATGACTCGTGGTACGACCCATAGGTTGATTCCACTAGTCGTAGGAAAGACTCTTCTGATTAGCCCTGTTCAATTCTTTGGTACGATGCTCAGTACGACTCATAGTGACAAACTACGAACCGTACTGTGTTTCATACCACTTTGGCTTATTCAATTTTTGTTCAGTTCGCAGGGGTTCTTCTTCACAATTTGGGTACTCAGATTTCCCCAAGTCTAGGCATATCATTCAATCAATTAAACATTACTCATCCCTCCCCTTCTTAATCACTACCTGTAACTCAACTTTTGAAAACTTTAATTCACAAGTTTAACCCAACAAAAAGATAATGTTTTCAGTCGTTCATGGTTTGATAACATCCCTGATTATTGTCTTTTTGAAAAATTTTGAGCAAATCAATATTCACAGGGGTTTTGACAGTGAAAGCTTCAAGTAAGTTAAGATTTTTTTTCGATATTCAATGCATCACTTACTTGTTGATTCTTTCTTTGACTGGTAATCACAAATGTGGGTAGAGTCGTGCTTAATTTGAGCACGAAATTGCTCGAAGACTCCTAGCTTTTGAGTTACGAGTGTGATAGGTTTGGAGGTAGGTTTCGTAGGTTGGTTTCTTTTGCATGGGAATAGGGGTCGTGTGAGGTGTTTGATTTAAAATAGGAAAAGGGCAGGTGTAAAAACCTAGGTCGAGTCAGGTTATTTTTAAACTTTTGACCCGTCACGACTTGTTCCTTGGACCCATGAGTTAGAGTTTTGAAAACTTACCTGGGGACGTACGAGTACCTTCTACGACTCGTACAAGGTAGTATGGTTCGTATGATGACTCGTAGGTCATTGCTTTGAATTACATCTCCAAACCTCACCACGCCTCTTGTTATGGCTCGTAGGATACTATCAAGAGTCATACTAAGAGCCGTAGCAAATGCCTTTTCAGTTTTTTTCTGCCTCCTATTTTGTTTTCCCTGCACACTGAGCACACATTAGTTCAATAACTTGGGTTTCCTCCCAAGAAGCGCTTGATTTAATGTCGCGACACAACGCAGGTGGCCTAGTTACTCAGACTTCACCAAGCCACCACTTGGGTTGCCTCCCAAGAAGCGTCTAATGTAACGTCGCGGCACGACACAAGTCTCTTAACTACTCAGAATTCTTCAAATGACTCATACTTATCCTCCAGTGTTGAGATTACACTGTATTCCTTGGGTTGCTGCATTGTCCGGCAGATATTAAAGTGGACTCTTCTTTGTTTAGTCTGAACTCTAGCTGGCCAGCCTCTGCATCTACCTCGCAATCCAAAATCATGAAGTCGGCTGGGAATATGAATTTGTCCACCTTGACTAGTACATCGAACAGGATCCCCACTGGCTTCTTCATAGTTCTGTCGGCCATCAGTAGTCACATAGTGGTCGGTGTGGGGGCTTCTAAACCCAATCTCTTGAATACTGCCAAGGGCATCAGATTTATGCTTACTCCCAGATTACAGAGTGCCCTTGCGAACTCGACATTGCCAATGGTGCACGATATAGTGAAAGCACCTTGGTCTTCCTTCTTTGAGTCAGGACCCATGTAGTTATGGCACTACAGTGATGTACATTGTCTACCGTCTCATAGCTTATGGACCTCTTCTTCGTCACCAAGTCCTTCATAAACTTAGCATATCCCAGCATTTGTTCCAATGCCTCTACCGATGGTATGTTCACAGATAGTTGTTTAAGCATTGAAAGGAATTTTTGGAACTTACCATTTTACGCCTTTTTCTTCATTCTTTTAGGGAACGGTGGCGGTGGTCGTGGGATAGCTCTTTGCACTTGAGTTGCTCCTTGATCAATGTCAGGTTCCTTCTCCTCTATTGGGGCCTATGGAAACTCAACACTCTCCATCTCAGCACTCTTATCACTTTCCTCAATAACACTCTCTTTCTTTCGTTCAACTACAACTGAAAAAGGGGGGTCAACTGTGGTTTTACCACTCCTAGTTATCACCACCATGCAATGTCCATCATTCTTTGGGTTCTGGATGGTGTTGTTAGGCAGTGTACCCTTTTGTCTATGGTTTAGTGATGCTGACAGTTGCCCAAGATGCTTCTCAATTTGCTTGATGGCGGTTGCATGAGATTCCACTCTCTGACCCATACTAGATATGTCACCACAGATCTCCTTCAATTGCTCATCAGTGGACCTCACCTTCTTCAGCATCTCAGCCATCATGCTCTCTAACTTTGATTACCCAGTCTTCCCCTCTCGTGCATTAGGAGGCACATAAACTCTAGCTTGGTCATTGCGGTAGCCATCATTTCTTCTCCATTCTCCATCGCGCTCACGGCGGCGACTCCTATCTCTGTACCCGTTTCAGTTTTAGTTGTCTCTATATTGGTTTCGACCTTGGTTTTCAGAACCTTGGCTCCAATTGTCTTGTCCAGACGCTTGGGTTTGGCTCGAAAACCCGCCACTTGGCTATCCAAGAAATTTGCCTCTTCCTTTGAATTCGAGTGATCAGCTTCCGCCTCTATTCCTTATGTCCCCACTGCATTTACCTTTTTGGCTCCTGCTCCCATGATGTGCTTTGTAAGAAAATCCAACGATGTGCGCATGTGAGCCAACTCTTGGCCGCGTTCTTCTTCCTTCCTACGTTGGTCTACAGTTAAACCAACAACATATGTACCGACCGCTGCATCAGCCTCCCTTGTATGCCATGCCCTGTTTGTCTTAATCACCCTATAAATGATTGTAGTAGCTTGCTCCAAGGTGTGACTCATCAATGCTCCTCCTTCCACCGTGTATGCAACAACTTTTTTGCTATTATTTAAAGATCTATAAAAAATTTCCAACAAACTGTCATTTGGGATTTTATGGTTCGAGCACTTTGTCAACTTCTTCTTGAACCTTAGCCAGGTTTCATGAAGTGCCTCTGTCTTGAGTTGTCGGAAATTGTAGATCTCATCCTTTAGTTGCAACATTTTGGAAGGGGGAAAGAATCTCTCCAAGAAGGACTGCTTGAGTTCCCTCCAGTTAGTTATGGAGTTGTTCGGAAACTCCGATAACCATAAAGTGGATTTCCCTTCTAGAGAGAAGGGGAAAAGTCTGAGCCGAATGACATCTTGGCTAACTCCGGGCAACCTGTCAGCCTTGCATATTCCTACAAAGTTCATCAAGTGTAGTTTGGCGTCATTCGCTGTGTGACCACTGAACACCCCTTTCATGTTTAACAATTGAATCATGGTGCTCGTGATGTCAAATTTGTCCCTAGTGGGCAGTGGTGGTGGCACAATTGCTCCAGGCGACCCGACTTCATCAATGTATGGGTTCTCATCATCGAAGAACTGAGGGGCAAGTCAATAACCTCTGTTTCCCCTCCCATGTCGACCAGCATTAACTACCTCTTCTCTGACATCTTCTGCATCCTGAAGTGTAGCTTGCCGAGCTAGCTCAACTTTCCTAGCTTCTTCTCCTATGTGGGCATCTTTTTGTTCCTGGTTTTCCATCCTATGTAGTGTTCGTTCAATTTCTGGGTTCAACAGAATTAGGGGATCTCCACTACTCCGAGTGCTTGGAATTCACCGGAAATAGCCTGTGGGTACCAAAAATAAAAAGAAAACATAATTAAGGAAATAACTACCAAAAAATTCAAATATAAGCAAATAATCTAGTCTTAACCGTATTCTCCAGCAACGACGCCACTTTTTGATAATGCTCAAAACATACCTCCTACCAAAGTATGAAACGAACGTTGTCAATAAAGAACACAACTAGAGGTTGGAGTCGATCCCACAGGGAATATGGAAGAGCTAGACTAAAGCCAGTAAGTGAACTTGTTAGGTAGTTACTCCAAATAAGGGGGTTCTAAAGAAAACAATAATTAAAAACACAATTAAAGCTTTAGTTGAAATCAAGAATGAAAGATAACTAGGTTTTTGTGTTCCCGTGGGTTCAAAACTGCTTCGGGTGTACATACGTGATCATCACCAATCCTTACTTGTAGAACTAATAACTTAGGTTCATTCAAATTATAGGCTAGTCCCTATTTAATAACTATACTCAATCACCGGGTCAGGTCTCATGAGCAATTGCAATTTACCCGTTATCAATATGTCCCAAATTTAACTATCCTATAACCACAACTCAAGTTAATACAATGATCATCAAGATCAAGACTTTGTTGTAGTTCTCTTTTGCTAATATCTAGCTCTCTAGACTCAAGCAAGTAAAGAATTCAGGCATGTCCTAACGTTGTACACCATTAAAAAATGTTTAAACATGAAGAGAATACAATACAAGTGTTTTGCATTGGTTTTGAATCACTTTTATGTAACCCTAGCTTGTTAATCTACCATGGTTCCCACAACTCTAGCTATGGTGGTTTTAGCCTCTCATAGTTGCAAGGTTGTGATTTACATTCATATTTAAATACATAAATCAATACTTAAAATTATATATGAGAGAAAAACTTCTTTTGATTAATTAGCAAAATCCTCAAGAACAATATGAAGATTAAGAAAAGGTTGACCACAAGTTGAACAACTAAATTCTCACGTCTAAGTCTCCTCAATTTCATTGCTAATCAATTCTAATTACTCCTAATTTCCTCTCTCTTGAAAATAAAACATAAAACTTATTTATACAGACATAAAAAATCCTTTTCCTAGGCTAATCTTGAAAATAAAACATAAAACATATTTATATAGACATAAAAACTTTTCCTAGGCTAACAGGGTATATTTCTATAACTGAAGTCGCATATAGCACGACTCGTCCTACGACCCATAGCAGGTATGTACGGGTCATACCTGCTTCCTGTAGGTCATCAGCTTGCTGAAATTTGGCTAAGTGTTGGACCTTTACGACTCATACATGCTTCGTACGAGTTGTACTAAACTTCCATGGCTTGACTCTGAGATTTTGAAATTTTTCTGAAGTTCATCATGAGTGCTTTGGTACGACTCGTACCTTGCTGCCATGACTCGTACTATCTATCCGTAGCAAGAGTCAGCTTGTTGTGCAAATTTTCTGAATCTTCCCACGACTTCTTCACTATGGCCCGTACAAGCTTTGTACGACTCGTACTGAGAATCGTAGGATACACCTCTTCATCCTTAGCCTTCTGAAACTTCTCACGACCAGCAGTATGACTCATAGAACCTTCCTACGGCTCGTACTGAGTACTGTGAGTTAAGCCTATTTTTTGCACTTTCAGGCTATCTTTTGCACATTTTTGCTCCAACACCTATTTATCCTGTAACCAAAGAAAAAGTGTCTTATATCTATATAAATATACCTAAGTCCATATTATTTTCTTAGTTTTGAGAGTCAAAAGGGCTGTAAACTCACAGTACATCACTAACTAACAATTGAAACTAGGGAGTATTACTGAACTGAACTCCTCAAGATCTGACTATTGTCAAAATGATCGGCTGACTTACTGAAAGATACTGAAAGTGCTAAGTTCTAACTGAGATTGGACTAGCATACAAACTGACTATGAACTCAGATGATGGTAACAACATGGAAATTCAAGAACTAACAGAGTCAAGCAATAATTGCATCTAGTCAAATATGCAAGACCTACATTGACAACATTCATAGAATTAGGGCTAAAACACATTTTTTGAAGAGAATAACAACATATTTAGTGAATAGTGAAAATTTAGCAAGAATTCATAAGAACTATAATCCACACGAATTATTCAGAGTTTGACTGAAAATTAACCCTATATCTGATCTTCAGGGTTAAAACTGATGAAGAAATTTACAGAAGGGTTTTGGGGCTCAAGGGAAGAGAAATTTACCTTGTTGAATTCCCATATACCTGAAGAAAAATCCTTAGAAGAAATCTAGAGAAGTCTTGAAGAAAGATGGAAGCCCTAGCTTAGCTCTGCACTGATTGTTTGGAACTTCTACGTTCTGAAAATCGTGAGTTGAGAGAAATGAGAGGGATTAAGTTGATCACCCCTTTAATTCTCTCCAAAACATAGTAAAAAAGAAGTAGTTTAGAGATTAAAAATGTGAGAAGTTATGGAAATACCCCTGAAAGAAAGTCTAGAAAAACTGATGTCGGGATCCAAAGGGTCACATGATGAGTCGTTGGCTGACACCATGACTCGTTGGGACCAGTCGTTGGTCCTGGGCCTGAAATCTAGCTCACTGGAAATTGGAAAGGGGATGGGACAATGACACGTTGGATTAACCAACGGGTCATTGGTTCCTCTCGTGGCCACTGGAGGAGTATGGAACAAAAACTGGAACCACTACCAACGGACGACCCAATGACTCGTCGCCTCCACTGTTCTGACTTGAAGAATTCCTAGAAATAACGACTCATTACTCTTTGTAATGGGTCATTGCATAAATCATTGGTTCCCAAATGAAAAACTTACAAATCAAACAATGACTCATTCAACAGTCTGTTGGTGCTGACAATGACTCGATGTCTGAGTTGTCTTGAGATAGTTTAGTCTAGGAATGTTTTGAGGTGTTACAATATCTCCCCCTTGGGATCATTCATCCTCGAATGAAGCCTAAAATTATTGGAAAATTGGGAAAAGATCTGCAATTCCCAAACTGAACTATAAATAGATTTTCTAAAGGAGTGACTGACTCCGAGCTGGAACATGCATACTAACTGAGTTGATGTAACTAGTGTGCACACTGAAAACATGAATAGATCTAATGAGTACGGAACTAAATAAAGTATTGAGGAGGAATTTAATACCTGATGCGAAAATTGAACTGGAAGGGAATAAATGGGGATATTTAGCCATCATGTCTGCTTCTGCTTCCCATGTGGCCCCCTCAACTAGCTGGCTCCTCCACATGACTTTTACTAAAGCGACCTCCTTGTTTCTCAACTTACGAACCTGACGTTCTAGGATTTGAATTGGGACTTCTTCATAAGAGAGACTATCCTTCACTCCCATACTGTCTAGTGGAACAACTAAGGTCAGATCACCAATGCACTTTTTCAATAGCGACACATGGAAGACTGGGTGCACAGATGCTAACTCCGAAGGTAATTCTAACTCATAGGCCACATTTCTAATTTGCCTCAGAATCCTGTAGGGTCCTACATACCTCTGACTAAGTTTCCCTTTCTTTGCAAACCTCATCACCCCTTTCATGGGTGAAATTTCCAAATAAACCCAATCATGTACTGTAAATTCTAGCTCTCTTCTCCTCACATCAGCATATGATTTCTTTCAGCTCTGAGCTATTTTCAACCTTTCTCTAATAAGTTGCACTTTCTGCATAGCCTCATGAACTGAATCTGGCCCTATCAAAGTGGCTTCGCCAACCTCGAACCACCCTATAGGAGACCTACACCTCCTACCATATAATGCCTCAAACAGGGCCATATGAATACTGGAGTGGTAGCTTTTGTTGTATGCAAACTCAATTAGAGGTAGGTGATCATCCCAACTGCCCTTGAAGTGGATCACACAAGTTTTCAATGTGTCTTCTAAGGTTTGAATTATCCGCTCAACTTTTCCATCTATCTGAGGGTGAAAAGTTGTCCTGAGCTTGACCTAAGTACAGAGTCCTTTCTGAAATGACTTCCAGAAATGTGAGGTAAACTGGGTACCTCTATCTGAAATGATGGACAAGGAAACCCCATGTAATTTGACTAACTCTCAAATGTACAACCTAGCATAATCCTCAGCTGAGTTTGTAGTTTTAACTGGGAGGAAATGTGCTGACTTGGTCATCCAATCTACTATCACCCAAATCAAATCATGCTACCGACGAGTACGAGGTAGACCTTTAATGAAGTCCATATTCACTTCTTTCCACTTCCACGTGGGTATGCTGATATCCTGACTCATATCCACAGGTCTCTGATGTTCAACTTTAACCTGATGGAAGTTCAGACACTTAGCCACAAAATCTGCAATGTCCCTCTTCATGCCATTCCACCAGTAGATTTCCCATAGGTCATGATACATCTTAGTGGCACCTGAGTGGATAGAATATCTGGAGCAGTGTGTTTCTTCCAGTATTCTTTCTCAGGTCATCTATGCCCCGAGCGCACAGTTTGCCCTAGTAACGAAGCACGTTGTCTCCCCCTTTGGAGAAAGCCTCCGCTTTCTTTCTTAGAAATGCTTTTTTCAGCTTAAACAATATGGGATCTTCATCTTGCTTTGACTTAACCTAAACAACTAACGAGGATTTTGACCCACTCTGTAGTACTATTCCGCCCTCAACTGAATCCACCAATTGCACTCCTAACCGCGCTAACCTGTGAATATCCTTTACTAGATCTTTTCTGCCCTCTTCAACATGAGCAACGCTCCCCATGGACCTCTTACTTAATGCATCCGCCACCATATATGCCTTGCCTGGGCGGTACAGTACATTCATGTCATAATCCTTCAATAACTCCAACTACTTTCTCTGACGAAGGTGTAAATCGTTCAGATTGAACATGTATTGAAGGCTCTTGTGGTTGGTGAAAAAATCCACGTTAACCCCATAAAGGTAATGCCTCCATATTTTTAAAGAAAACACCACTACCGCCAATTCAAGATCATGAGTCGGATAGTTCTTGTCACGCCCCGCGTTGGGGGGTATGACTGGCACCTGGTGCCCTATAAGGACCTGGACTGCTAAACTAGTGAGCCTAAGCACATCTGGTGCCTGGCTGGCTCTATCTCAGATTCCTGGAATCAACGGGCTATATAACGACTGTAAAT
>JACEIK010008863.1:38313-58099 GCA_018107945.1 Datura stramonium
ATCCCAAGACACTCATGAAATATACAGTAATCAAGCATACCATTGTTATTTTTATGGTGTTTTAGGTTATGACAAAGGGCAGGTTCTAGAGGATCATATCCCTTAGGAGTGACTTACTATTCATTAGAATTTTGGTTGAGCTCATGCTCTTGCTTGTGGTCACCATTGTTTATCCTTCCTACTTTATTAGTTTTTGAGTTTCTTCTCTATTGTGTCCTGGACTTGTGACACATTTGATATCTTTTGCATGAGTTTTCATTATATTTTAGCCCATTATTATATGATTCTGAATTGAAATATTGTGTTGTAGGTATTCGAAGAAAATTAGCTAAAATAAAGAAAAAAGGACAAAGAACCAATAATTAACATGTAGCTATATATGAATGCAACTGTAGATGTGCTCATTGCCTTGGACTTGGAGTTTCACTAGAGATTCCAGATACAAACCATCATATGATCATTTATTATACTTAGGGGTCATATGTCTAATGTTGAAATAAAAGATACCACAATGCGGAAGCTCAGAAATTGGAGAGCTCAATCAAGGTTGAAGATATGGACTGTATGTGCAATCCATGATCTATAAAATAAAGTATGACTACATTGGAAAGACAATCATGAAAAATTTCATAGTCCGCAAGTCAAGAATAAGGAATCCTCTACTAGCGTAGATCGTCCGGTTGACCATTTACGATCACCATCATGAGTCGTAGATGGATTTACGGTAGACTAAATGGGAAAAGTATCAAGCCACTTTCGGAGCATAAAAGATGATCTAGAGACCGTATGTCAGTATTATGGTCTATAAGTGGTGTCGACAGGTATTTCTATCATTTTCTCATTCTGCGTTTATGGGTTAATACAAATATGTTTTGATAGGATTTTTGTGTTGCATATCTTTTAGTACTTGTACGCATGAGTTAGAGCATTGAGTATTTCTTTGTCTTGTCCTTTTTCAAGGATAGAATATTCATTTTTCTTGATGGAATTCCTCAGTTAAACAGCACATGAAACAATACTTCCCAGCTATCCCTAGCATATTATAATATGGAAACTATGGAAGAGAAAGAACTATAACAAGCATGGGAGGTTTCAGTTCATATAGTCGTTTATCAGGTGACTTATACCATACATATGTTACTTAGAGTTGGAAGACCACCCATGAATTTTTAAGCTAAATGGCCATACATATTGAGGATGATAGAAGACTATACTCCTATGATTAAACTCTTAAGGTTCTATGGAAATTCCCTCTTAAGAGTTGGGTGATATATAATATTGATGAGGCCTCAAGAGGGAATCCAGGTAGGAGCTCTTATGCTTTCTGTGTAAGAAATGCATAAGATGACTTATAATCTATGCTGGAGTAGCTGAAATGGAGGATGCAATACATACAGAAGCAGAAGCTGGAACTATCTTGGAGGCATATAGAGACTGTCAACAAGTTCAAAATGAAAGGATTATTATGCAAACAGACTCTATGCTACTCACAAAGTACTAGACAGACAGTGAAAACCACCATGGTGTATTTCTATTTGGATACATGAGATACTCCAGTACATTCTAACTAATAGACAATAAAAAATACAACACATTCTCAAGGAAGAAAACAACTTAGCTAATCTACTTGCTAATCATGCACTTGATGCAGGAAATATTAAGAGGTAAGGATTTGAGAAAATGATCAAAGATGTCAAAAATAAGTAAATGGGGACAAACTTACGTTTCCCTACACCAGACTGACCATAAAAATATAATGAAAAGCCACACCAAGGAGACTAGGGCACAAATTGAGAACAATCATCATTATGTAATTACAAGAGAACTGATAAAGCAAGTATAGAAACACGGGTGGAGTAGCATCTCATATACACTTAGAATTGACTAAAAAAATCTAGCAAAAAAGGTGGAAAAATGTCATGCCTTAAAACTGGACTAGGACACGACTGACACTCGATATTAGATTGACCGAGAAATGTAACGTCTGTAGCTATGATACTGAGGCTGACCAGACCATTTGTCATGATCAACTAAAATAGATACTGGACTCATAAGGTCTCAATTATTATTATTATTATTCTTGTCTGCATAAATACTCTAAAACACTTTTCACTTAAAAAAGTTTTCTTTTATTTTCCTTGTATGAATTTTTTACTAGTATGTATCAAATTGATTTTTTTTTAATAATGATATTCTAATACTTTTACATTTTTAAATTCTTTTTAATTTATAATAGTAGTGTCTTCTTTAAATTCTTCCATTTCTATAAACGAATTTATAATTACATAATTTTATTCATTCAAATTTTCTTCATTAACAACTTTGTCTTAAAGTTTTAAATCCATCTTTTCGGTTTCATATCATGAATTTGAAAATCATGAATTTGAAGAAGACAATAATCTTCTTTTTTCATGTTGTGGATTTGAATAAGACATTTATCTATCTTTTTTATTTCATGTTATGAATTTGAAAAAGACAATAATAATTGCTATAGATAGATATATTAAATAAACAAATTTCACATTTATTTTAACGTCCATTCTTATTTTTAATTCTTTTACTTTTCTTGTATATATATTAAATTTAATATATTGACGCGAAACATACTTACAACGCATGTACGCTAAAGCATAAAGGTCCTTAGAAATGTTGATTGAACTTTTTGCCTTTAATTAAAAGATTCTACGACAGAAAAAATTGTGATTACTATTTTTTTCAATAATCTTCATTTAATTGTTATCTTAATATTTAGAACTTTGAAATTAATTAAAGTTATAGCTATTAAATCTTTAATTATTTGTAAAAAATAAGTTTGTAAAAAATAAGAACTCCTAATATTTAGTATTTTAAAATTGACAAAATTTTGCGTCTTAAATTTTTTCTTATTGAATTATATTAAAAGTCATAACATTTAATACATTAAAATTATTAACATATATCAATCCTTTATTTATTAAAATAACTAATTATTCATCAGAATTATTCAACTCTCTTATATAAGAAAATAAATTAAAGTGTGTAATTTTATGATGTATTTTTACATTGAATTCCTCTTCCTCCTCCTCCTTCCTTCTTTCTTCTCTCTTTTTTCAAAAATGTATAATAAAAATAATAAAAGAAAATAGAAACACGTCATATTTTAAATTATTTCAGTTAATTAAATAAGTGTTCTGTTATTCACTCTCTTTAGTTAAATTTATACTATTTCCTTTCGCTTTAATTTATGTGAAGATTTTTAACTAGACATATAGATTAAGAGAGAGGAAAAGATTAAGCTGAAATCATTCATAAAGAGTGAAATAAAAAGTTCAAGATTGCTGTTAATAACATTTAAAGTACGAAACCTCATAACAAAATATCATTTATTTTTACCTTTTAAAAATAGAGTTCATATACTTGACAATAGTTATTTAGTTAGTTAATTTTTAATATTTAAGATTTTAAATTAACTAATTTATGTATGAAAAATGCTTTCTTATTTAAAATAAATAAAAAAACCTCAATTATCAATTCAATTTCAATTTTAAAATTTTATCTTTTTAAGAAATAATTATATATTGAAGAAAATTGTACTTATAATGCAAATCAATCTTATGTTAGGAACTTTTAGAAATATAATTTCAAAAAAGGACAGTATGGTGCACAAAGCATCCCGTGTTAATAGGGCTCAAAGAAGGGTCACACCCCAATGAGTGTGATATAGACGGTCTACTCTAATGCAAGAATTAGTGTTCGTCACTTGATGAGTTTTTCTTAGTTTGGACGATCAATTACAAATAAATAAATGGGTTTATGATATGATATCAATTTATTAGTGTCAAAACAGCCAGTAATAATGATTTTGTAAGTGCTAATTGTTTAAACTAATAATTTATACTACATATTCTATTTTACTATAAAACATTATATTACGATGCGTCTTCATAATGTTAATATTTATATTAAATGTTAATATATTAATAGTGTAGTAATACAAAATATGAACTATACATATAATGCATGCATTTAAGTGCTGATGTAAAAACGAACGAGTTTTTTTACTTTTCAATCAATCAAATACTATTTCTATGACGTTTTTGTTCATTGAAACAAGTTTTAGAACAAACTAGAGAAAGAACTACTAGATTGGATTATACTCTTAAACATAATCATTTATCAATTTGCAAGTCATAATTTTCTTTCTAAATTCTTATATTATAAATTCTTATATTATTACACAAACATATTTTTATTTATATTATTTTTAAATTTTTATTTCTATTAATATGAGGGACATGTGCGAGACGTGTACACTAAGACTAGTTTTAAAAATGTAGAGAAAGCTTTTGTATCCCTTTGGAATATTACTCCGCAAATAATGTCTTTTGCCTCCATCTTAATTCGTCATCATTACAAAGCATATTAAGAGAGGATAATAATATAACAATATTAAAGATATTTTTTAAAAAATAAATTATTTTTTACTCATTTTTTTGTGTTCGGTATGCAAGTAAAAGATATTATCCTAAAATCATTTGTATATATCTAAAACAGAACTATAAGAATGAGAATAATAATGATGTGAGTATTGGGGTTTTAAGATGTGAATGAAAAATGAGAAAAAACACCTTTTGGATTACACCAAAAAGGAATCTTTTGAATTGCACCTCTCAATCTCACCCTTTCATTCTCTATAAATTCAGAGGTCTTACCTCAGATTTTAAAAACAAAGAGAAACAAAAAATACTCTTCTTCTTTCCCTCATTTTTGCATTATTTTTTAAAAAATAAAATAAGTGTTGTGTGATCTGCTCTGTTTATTGAGTTCGCTGGAGTTCTGTAATTTGCATTGCCGCTATTACAAAAATATTTTTTCGTTCTATCCTGTGAGAAAGTAACCCAAATCTTGGCAACAGTAAGGGGGTTATAATTCCTTATGGACACACAAGCAACTTGAGGGCTCGGAATAATTTTCTAATTCTTTTACATTTCTCCGTAATTATTTTTTTTCTATTTTTCTGAGGATAAACAAAAACTGATTTATACAAATACTATTCGGAACACGGATAACAATAATCTTAAGAAATTATAATACTGCTTTAGTTTTTCTGTGTTTTGTGTTGTTCGGAGACTAAAATCTTTAGATTTTCTACTCTGCTATTGAGATTAAAGTTTTGGTAACTTTCTACTCATTTACAATAAGGTTTTAAGATATAAAATCTTCATCGGTTCCTCCAATTTGTTATATTATTTGAAGATATAAAAAACTTTATTGTTTATCCAAATCTTGTTAAGAAAACAGAAAGATAGACGACAACAAAATGAAAAGAAATTGTTTTAGGAACTCCTGTCATGGTTCCATAAACCAAAAAATAAATTTTCTGCAAAGGAAATTTGTTGTCCCATGAGGCAATATATAGAGAAGAATTTATTGATTCCTTTTAATCTAAATTTGTATTAATTAAGAGAGGAATGGAAAGGGACTAATCTTGGAAAAATATAGTTATTTAATATGAATTTTTGCATGGGCCTTTATGAATCTCTCATATGTCAAATAAATTTCTGATTCAAAATTTCGAAGGCAGATATATTGCACATATGTCAGAAATTTTGATACAAAGTATTTGAGTCCATCTACACGTTGAAGGCTAAGAAAAATTTTGAGTTTGTATATGTGTAATTGATACAAGCTAGATTGAGGGATGTTCTAATTAGATATCAATATCGGGTTTTACTTTCTTTGCCCGCCTTTCAACTATATAGTGTTGTAATCAAAACATTCAAAATTGAATTTTCTCATTAATGAACGCTCTACTTCGAGAAAAGTTGTTGAATTGGTTTAGCATCTCTAAGATGGGATCATAGTGGATTTTGTATGTATTACATTAGTTGCAACGTGAACACACAAAAAGAAAAGAAAATTATTCACATCCTTATCGTATGCATGATTAATTTGGAAGAATGCAATGTGAAGGATGTCATATGAGAAAACCATCAAATGTTTCCTTGCGGAAAATAATTTTATTTCTGATGAGAAAAATAACCCTGTTGATGATCAAAGTTGCAGACACGCCTATTGCTGGCACATACAAAGGCATTAGAGTTTGAAGTTGAAATGCAACTAAACAAAAAGATTAAATGATAAGAAGTGATAGGGACAACGAACATGAATCTCCTTTTGAAGAAATATATTTGGAACATGAAATTATTCATCAAACAACTGTCCCTTAGTCGCCAGTCTAATGGAATTGCGAAAAGAAAAAACAGAACGTTAAAGGAGATGATGAATGCCTTATTGATAAATTATGGTTTACCCAAGAACTTATGGGGGGAAAACCATTCTTATGGCTAATAAAATACTCAATCGAGTACCCCATTGCAAAACACAATCTATTTCATATAAAAAATAGAAAGAAAGAAATCCCAATATGAAATATATACTTCAAAGTGTGGGAGTGTTTGGAGAAAGTATAAGTTCCTAAACCCAAGATATTAAATATAGGATCAAAAATCGTTGATTTTGTTTTCATGAATATACCACCAACAATAAAGAATTATCAATTTCTGATAACATAATGATTTATTTACATTATTTCTTCTGTCAACCTCGTAATATATGTCGTTAGTGGATATTGATATGGTAATTAGTAAAATTTTCACATAACTCATAATTACTCATTAGGCAATTGATCATATGTCTTTTGAAAAGATTTTATTCTTTAATTATGTGAAGAGATATAACTTGAAATAAAATATTATATTCTTTCATGAGCGAATGTCACTTGAAAGGTTATGACTTTTCAAGATAAGATGTGTTTGTTGAAAGACAACCCTTTGTAAAGACAAGATGATTTACTGAACGTATAATTTCATTGATTTATAAAGAGAAGGATCAACTAATAAAATGTCACTACCCAAATTGCCGTGATTGACACCCACGCTAACCCCCCAATGGACAAACCAACGATTCCCAATAATTTTTTCGAAAATAACATTCAGAAAAAAAAAAGTAATAGCCTCACACTTAAATAAACCAACAGAATACAGTTAAAAATGGCTAAGTCAACAGAAATAAACCACAATTCTTATTACAATTTTCAGAATTCGATTGTCATTGTACCAGACATCGAACTATATAGCTAAGAGTGACAAGGCTAGAAAATAAAAAAATTATAATGTCTGGAGGAGGGAGGGACATCTTTCACGGGAGAGTAGGATTGTCCATCTTGTGATTGCTCACATTCCAGAATGAAACTGTTGTTGCTCTAGAGGTGAGGGTGAGAAGAGCTTTTTGGATTGAATTCTACACTCAAAAAAGAAGTGCAGAAGTAGAGTCAGTACGAAATATGGTACTAATAGGAATCATTGACCGACCTTACATAATAACGTATAAGCATGCAAAAACAACATAAAATCAGTCCAGAACATCATACATATATATAATACATATTTCTAGAACTTTAGCTCTACACAGGTGACAAGCGGCCTGCTCAATGGATTAGGCCTTTCGCTGTCGCGGTCCCGCTGTAGCGGAATAAGTCCCACTACAGTGGTATTGCCCTGGGCAGTAGCTCGACTTAGCTACACCTTCATCATTTCACCAGTTTTTAGCAATTCACACATTCTCATACTTTTCAGGTATAAATGTAAGCTATTGACATTGATACACAAACTATTACATAACCACATGTGATATGAGCAATTCATAATAAGATAGTACAACTCAAACATTCATATCCATTTAACCATATCAAACATCAAGTCTTTTTCCACTCTTCCATGTTCAAGTAACAACCACATGATCACAAGCTCAACCCAACCACATAGCACTTACTCATTCCAAGTCTTTAACACTATTATAACTACATCATAAAATAGAACAAATGATGACATGTCAGGCACACACCTCCGTCATATAACCATAAACACTTCATCATCAACATCGATGTACACACATGCTAGAGGGTCTTATTTCTACCCTTCCAGTCATGACTTGTAGGGACTCTAGAAATTCATGTATTGTATTGGTTTGGTACCTGCTCCCACTCGTATGCTCGTTCAGATGCTCCCCTTGAACACGAGCCACTCAATCAATATTTCTCACCCGGATACTCCCCTCGGGCACGAGCCTCTCATTTCAGGATATTCTTACTATCCTTAACCATTCTCAAGGCAATTGTAACATAACAGAGTTCATTATTAAGACATTCAGGAGATTACACTCAACCTCCCTTACTCGAATAAATTAACAATTCATCAATTAATTCAATGACAATATAAAAGAAACACACTTAAAAGTTCAACACAATTCCACATCGGTTCGGTAACCACATCATATCAAATTTACTTCAACATTTTAGTTTAATAGGGCAATCATCATAACAAGTCATGTCCATAGACCAAATCAACACATTATTATTTCACATACATACAAGCCATCATATAAAGTCTAACTCCTCTAAACCATAACATACCTCAAAATGGGAGGGCTTGGATAAAAATCACTCTGCTGGAGCCTTGCCCTTCCTTAATGCTTTTGAATGCGCAAAATCTAAACAAGAACATGATAGAATTCAAAATCCTACCACCCACACAAGGATATTAGAAACTCAAACCCTTTCCTTTAGGGTAATTTTTAGAGTGAAAACTCAATTTCACCTAGTTCTAGGTCTCAATTCCCGCATAAACCACATCATTTAACAACTAAACCTTGAGGAATGATCATTACCCCCTTAAACTCATAATCAAACCACTCCGTTAGTTTTTCATAATCCAGCTTTAGTCTATCAATCTAGGGTTTCATTACTAGAAAATCACCATAAGAGGTTCTCTTTGAATCCTAGTGTTTACATAATCCATCATAGAGGTAGAAATTCAAGAGACTTACCTTGAAAAAGAAATTCAACTTCTTTAAGGAAGAAAATCGTCTTTAGCCCTTGAACCTTAGTGTTGTAGAAATTATGGGGTATAACCCCCAGAAATTTCACTTAGATCTACTTTCTGATTCTCGTCGTCCGCTGTAGCGGACCCGCTATGATGGTCAGAAAGCCGGTACAACAGATCCGTTGGTTACTTCCCCGGTCCATTACGGTGGAACTCCAACTTTCAGTACAGTCTCACTATAGCAGAAATTCTACCGCTGCAACGGGACCCTCAAACTAGTAGCCCTCAAACTAAACAAACTTTCACTATCTCACTCCACAACTCTTCTTCTATCCACAGTCTAGCCCCGTTAGAGTGTTCTAGGTTCATGTCCCCTCGTAATGACATACGGATTATTATATTTGTCACGATCAGAATGGAGGCCCGGATTGAGATACGGGACAAGGAGCCTCGAGAGACCCCAAGTTGATCCATGACATAAGCTTTCATATAACTCAACAATAAAATTGAAGAATTAACGTGATAATCTTAGCGAAAGTTTGAAATAACCATAACATCATAATACACACAATCTGAAGCTTAATACATCTTTTTTTTCTGAAAAGGCTCTAAGTCTGATGAGTTAATGGGACAAGACCCCCAACTAACTCGATAAGGCTGAAAACTGAAAATACATAGAGAAATCTGATAAACATGGTCCTCGGGAGATGAGAACTCACCATAAGCATAAGACGCTAACTCTGAAAGTCTGGCTATGAACGGGGTTGAGTCTGAGAGCTGGGGCTTGTATCATAAAATGATACATCATAGAGTATGCAGTCAGTACGTGGAATGTACCGAGTATGCAAGGTAAGTAAAACTGCTTCAGTAAGTAAAATCATTTAAAACGTGCATAATATAATTCACAAATAAATCAGAATCTGAGAGTAAGACTTGCATGCATTCTTTCTGAAATTATGATCTCAACATAACATAACATAATATCATGACTGAATCGATTGACTCAAAGCTGAAATCTGATAGTCATGCGTAAAACTGCACATTGAGTCAAACCTACTTTAGAACATATAGATATATAAATCTCATGAATGATGAGCATGCATAACTGAAATCATGAAGAACAATGGGAGACTCGCCCTTTAACCGACATACCACGATAGAGCTTACGTGGTCAACTATCATACTCAAGTGGGTAGAGCCATCCAAAGCCTTGTCAGGGCTAAGGACGATACTATGATATCAATTTCAAGCTCTTGGCCCAATTAGGGCAGGGGATAGCTCGTATAGGAGGTCCCAATATAATCAGATCATACCTATGTTGGCTCGTAGTTTTGAGAAAGAGGGTTGATTGACCCATAGCCTACTCGGTACTAGACACTACTCCTAAAAATAAATATGCATATGCTCTCCATCGTTTTTCAATGAAGCTGACCATCATCTATTGACGAAGCTGAATAATCATAAATGCATAAATTTGAATCACACATGAGGATCCTTAGCTCAAACCATACCACAAGCTGAACATAATTAGGAGTCTTTGCTCCAAAACAATGTGGTAAGCTTAATTGGTAAAAATCATAATCATACTTGAACATATGGGCATTGCCCAATACTTTAACATGCTTGAAAATACATAATTCACTTGAAAATATGATCATAAACATGGGTATCTTGAAAACATGTTTTTCATCATAATCATACATTCATCACAAATCTCATCTTTCATGAACTTTCCATAATTGGGCATTTTGATTATTTTGAAACTTAGAACATGATTTTTCATTGAAAATAATGTAGAACTTGTCCATGAATCATAATTCAATAGTAGAAACATATTTAGATCATACCCATGTAGAGAATTAGAAAATTCATGCATTGGGTTAAAACCCCATTGAATTGCCATAGGAAATTCATGATTTAGAGAGTGATTGGGCAAAGGTGTGAACGAATTCACCCATTCATAACTCTACATACCTGATTATAGCTGTTTCTTACACTTTTCTGATTGCCTAAGAGGAATTTAAGAGAACTTGAAGAAGAACAAGCTTGATCACCTCTTTAACTCTCTATCTTTGCATGCATGTATGAGAATGGCCTAAAATGAAATTAACCCTCTTAAAACTCATTATTCATAACTTAAAACAATGTAGTTTAGGCCTTAGGATCATAGGAATACAGAAAAGCCCTTACTAAATTCGCAGGAAATAACTGACTACCAGTCTCCACGAGGGACTGGATGACTCGTCATATTAGGCCACGACTCGTAGCATCCCCCGTCAAATACACTGCCTGAGGGTTCATCTAGGGCTCATCACGGAAGATGTCACGAATCGTTACCAGTGACCACGAGTCATGATCACCATCCGTCACATACACTTCCCTAAATCCTGCTGACCATGACCCATCCCACGAATCGTGGTAACTAACCACGACTTGTGGGGTCCTTTCGTGGTGTACACTGTCTTATTTCTTCTCCTTCTCAGTCATCACTTCCCACTACTGACTCAACTTGTCGTAAGGTCTGATCATGACTCGTGGTCATGTTCGTGGGGACCTTAAATCCCAAATTTCAAACTCACCTCCTGAGCCTCACCATGAGTCACCTCATGACTCGTGGTCTACCCCCACGGGTCAAATCACGACTCATTATGTGGACTGGTGCCAGATTTAAGAATTTCTCCATTTCAACTCTTGGGTCTGATCTTTGGGCTTCCGGGGTATAATAATATCTCTCCCTTGGGAATATTCATCCTCGAATGTTGGAAAGCACACATAAAAGCAGAGAAATGTTATCATCATATTCAAGTACTGATCATTAAAGTTGAAAACTGTCGAAATGACTAACTCCAATTCAAACTATATAGTTGATCTGAATTCACGAATCATACATACATCCATATACATAACAGAAACTTGGGCACATGAACTGAACTTGAAAACTAAATAAAGTTTTTGAGCAAAACTAATACCTCAAGCTGGAATTGAGCCGGTAGAGAATAAATGCGGGTATCTAGCCATCATTTCTGCTTCGGCTTCCCACGTAGCTCCTTCAACCTGCTGATTCCTCCATAAAATCTTGACTGAAGCTACTTCCTTGTTCCTTAGCCTTCGAACCTAACGATCCAGTATTTCCATCGGAACCTCCTCATAACTAAGGCTTTCCTTCTCACCAACACTGTCCACCAGAACAACTAGAGATGGATCACCCAAACACTTCTTTAAGAGCGATACATGGAATACAAGATGCACAGAAGTTAATTATGAGGACAACTCCAACTCATATGCCACCTTGCCAACCCATTTCACAATTTGGTAGGGGACAACATAACGAGGGCTGAGTTTTCCTTTCTTTTCAAACCGCATCACTCCCTTCATGGGTGACACCTTCAAAAACTCCCAATCATCCACTTTGAACTCAAGTTCTCTTCTTCTCAAATCGGGATAGGACTTTTGGAAACTTTGAGCTATTTTCGACCTGCCCCGTATGAGCTTAACCTTCTTCATAGCCTCATGGCCTGAATCTGGTCCTAACATCACTGCATCACCAACTTTGAACTAGCCAATAGGCGATCTACATCTCCGCTCATAGAGAGCCTCAAACGGAGCCATCTGAATACTGGAATGGTAGCTGTTATTGTATACAAACTCGATAAGAGGCAAGTGATCATCCCAACTATCTTTGAAGTCAATCATGCATGCTCTCAACATGTCCTTGAGAGTCTAAATTGTCCGTTCCGCTTGACCATCCATTTACGGGTGAAATGTCGTGCTAAGCTTAACCTGAGTACCAAGTCCTTTTTGAAACGACCTCCAAAACTGAGAGGTAAATTGAGTACCTCTGTCTAATATGGTGGATAAGGGTACTCCATGCAATCAAACTAGCTCTCTAATATATAGTTTGGCATAATCCTATGCCAAATTCGTGGTTTTTACCGATAGAAAATGAGCGGCCTTAGTCAACCTGTCTACCATAACCCAAATGGAGTCATATTATCGTCGAGTGCGAGGCAACCCTGTGATGAAGTCCATATTGATTTCTTCCCACTTTCAAGTAGGAATACTGATATTCTGAAGCACACCTCCCGGTATCTGGTGCTCAACCTTCACTTGCTGACAGTTTGGACACTTAGCTACAAACTCTGCGATGTCCTTCTTCATGACATTCCATCAATAGACTTCTAGTAAGTCACGGTACATCTTGGTGGCACTTTAGCAAATCTGTTCCGCAGGGTCTCACCTCAAATGCATCAAACCACCCAATTGGAGACCTACATTTCCTCCTGTACAAAGCTTCAAATGGCGTCATGCCAATGCTTGAGTGATAGCTTTTTTTGTAAAAAAACTCTGCCAAGGGTAAGAATTTATCCCAATGGCCCCTAAAATCTATAATACAGGCCAGGAGCATATCCTCTAATACCTGGATGGTCCCTTCTGATTGTTGGTCTGTCTAAGGATGGAAGGTTGTGCTCAAATCCAACCTTGTGCCTAACTCTGCCTGTAAGGTCCTCCAGAAATGAGAGGTGTACTGAGTACCCCTGTGAGGCACAATCAACACCGGCACCCCATGCAACTGAATCACTTTTTTCACATACAGCTTGGCCAACCTCTCGGCATTGTAAGTCACTTGAATAGGCAAGAAGTGAGCAAACTTGGTTAATTTATCCATAATGTCCCAAATCGAATCAAACTTCCCCAATGTCTTTGGAAGACCAACTACAAAGTCCATCGCTATTCTCTCCTATTTCAACTCGGGGATAGGCATCCTCTGAAGTAATCACCCAGGATTTTTGTGCTCGTACTTCACCTACTGACAGTTCAAACATTGGGCAACATAGTCAACAACGTCCCTCTTTATTCTGCCCCACCAATAGTGCCACTTCAAGTCATGGTACATTTTGGTAGCTCCGGCATGAATGGAGTACCTCGAGGATTGAGCTTCTACCAGGAGAGTCTTAATTAGCTTACCAACTCAGGGAACACACACGCGTCCCTTTATTCTCAGGACCCTTTCGCCATCTAGCACTGTTTCCTTAGCTTCTCCCCATAGAATTTTATCTCGGGTCTTACCCAACTTCTCATCCTCAAATTTTCTGGCCTTTATTTCCTCTTACAACGATGACTTAACCTCCATGCTAGCTAGTATCCCACATGTTTCTGTCAAAGAAAGTCTCATCAAACTATTTGTTAGTGTCTGAACTTCTCTGATCATCAGTCATCGAGTAGCTTCCAGGCAAGCTAGACTGCCTATACTTAATGCATTCCAACTCAACACATTTGCCACCACATTAGCCTTCCCTAGGTGATATAAGATGGTGACGTTGTCATCCTTGAGAAGTTCCATCCACCTCCTTTGCCTCAAATTGAGATCCTTCTGAGAAAACACATATTGTAGACTGCGATAGTTCGTGAATACCTCGCAACGAGCCCTGTATCTAGATTTTTAGGGTGAATACCACCGCTGCTAGCTCCAGCTCATGTGTGGGGTAATTCTTCCCGTGCACCTTCAGTTGTCTCAAGGCATAAGAAATGACCTTTTTTCCTGCATTAACACAACACTCAACCCAAATCGTAAGGCATCACAATAAACAAACAAAATTTTTACCTTCCATTGGTAATGCCAGGATAGGTGTTGTGGTTAGCAGGATCTTGAGCTTCTGAAAACTCGTTTCACATTCCTCCGACCACTGGAAAGGTACATCCTTTTGAGTCAACCTGGTCAGTACTAAGCAAATGGATGCAATCCCCTTCATAAACCGGCGGTAGTAGCTAGCCAGCCCCACAAAACTCTGAATCTATGTTATGGAAATTGGCCTAGCTAGTTCTGACCACCTCTACCTTCTATGGGTCAACTTTGATTCCTTCTTTGGAGACCACATGCCCCAAATAGACACCGAGTCAACCAAAACTCACACTTAGTAAATTTGGCATACAACTGCTTCTTCTTCAGCAACCCCAACACGATTCTCAAATGATTCTCATGCTCCTGCTTGGTCTTAGAGTACACCAAGATATCATCAATAAAAATAATCACAGAGAAATCTAAATAGGGTTTGAAGATACCATTCATCAAGGAGATGAACGCACCTAGGGAATAGTGAGTTCGAACGACATGACCAGAAACTCATAATGCTCATACCTGGTCTGGAAGGCTATTTTGGGAATATCCTCAGCCCGAATCTTCAGCTGGTTATAACCCGACCTCAAGTCAATATTTGAGAACACAACTACCCCTTGTAACTGATCAAACAAACCATCTATGTGAGGAAAAGGGTACTTGTTTCGAATAGTTACCTTGTTCAACTAACGGTAATTAATTCATATCCACATGCTATCGTCTTTCTTTTTCACAAACAAGAACAGAGCACCCCATGGAGAGACACTTGGCCTAATAAACCCCTTATTAAGTCGGTTTTGCAACTGTTCCTTGAGTTCTCTCAACTAAGTTGGTGTCATTCGGTACAACATAATAGAAATGGGTCAGGTCCCTAGCTCTAAATCTATGCAAAAATCAATATCACGGTCCAACGGCATACCAAGAATTCTGCAGAGAACACCTATAAGAACTTGCAACTATCGGGACTGACTCTATGGAAGGACCCTCGAAACTAGTATCCCAAATATGTGCTAGATATGCTGAACATCCCTGCTCTATCAACTTACGAGCATGAATATAAGAAATGAACTTCTTAGGAACAGGGCTACAATTCCCTTCCCCTCCAACCTGGATGACCCTATGCTCGATAAAGTGACGGTCTTAGCATGGCAATCTAGAATGACATGGTAAGGAGATAACTAGCTCATTTCCAGAATCACATCAAAATCAATCATGTCCAAAATCACTAAGTCTACCAGAGTGTCAAATCCAATAAAGTAAACAATACAATCCCGACAAAACCTATCCACCACCTCCCCAATAGGAGTAGATACATGGATAGGAGTATCAAACATATCACAAGCAAGAACCAATCCCAATGCAAAATAAGAAGACACATAGGAAAAGTAGAACCCGAATCAAATAGAGCCATAGCCATTTTGCTGGATACAAAGTTCGTACTTGTAATAACAACGTCTGAAGCCTCTTCCTCGGGCCTACCAGGAAAAGCATAAAAGTGAACCTGGTTACCTGCCTGCGAACCACCTCGGTTGAGTTATGCCACCCCTATACCAGACTGGGTGCCACCCCTACCCACCTAAGCACCTCCTCTACTCGGTTGAGCACCGCCTCTGACGGCTGGCTGACTACCTCGCCCAAGTTGTGGATGATTCCTGTTGAACGCACTGCCATCTCTTTCGGTAGGGGCTGGATCTCAAGGAGCTGGATGCGAGATGATCTATCCACTATGGATAAACCAGATACACCATCTAAGAATGTGGCCATACTCCCTATACTTGTGGCATACCTTCTCGATCACTGGCCTCTAAGCCAAAACAAAAGAAATAGGGCAAGCCTCGAAGTCTGAGCGAATAAGCTGAGTACCCCCGACTGTACCTGTTGGTCGAGGAGTTTTTTCTGACGGACCTCCGGCTGACATCTGCATAGAAAACTAAATAGGACACCTAGAGAAACCCTGCGGTACTGGAGTCCTAGCAATAGAGCCACTGTAGGAACTCACCATTCGAGCCTTCTTCTAGGAATTCTTTGTGTATCCTTCCTGTTTCACCCCCTCTATGTTCTTCACATATTACACTACCTCCTGAAAGGTCTTACTTGAGGAGACCATCTAAAGAGCTGATAACTGGAGACCCACATTCATGCCTTTAACAAACCTCCTAATCCTCTCTTCCTCTGTGGGTAGTAAGGGTAGAGCATATCTGGATAGTGAATGGAATCGGGCCTCGTAGGTTGTAACAGAAGAGCTTTCCTGCTCAACGGTGGTGAACTCATCTCGTCTCCTATCTCTAAAGGTATGGGGTACATACTTTTACAAAAATATGGAATAAAATTAGGTCCAGGTCAATGGTGGTGACCCTGCTGGTCTGCACTCCACGAAAGCCCTCCTCCAGAGCTTAGCATCACCTATCAACTGGAAGGTGGAAAACTCCATGTTGTACTCCTTATATTATGGAGCCTCTCATGACCATTTATAATAAATTTATAGGCATCCTCCGCCTCAGTACCATAAAAAAATAGGAGGCTTCATCTTTGTGAACCTCTAGAATAAGTCATGCTCCTCCCCTGTCATCACAGGCCCAATCACTGCTCAAAAATATAACTGCCTCAGACATGTCATCAGTGTGAGGAGCCAATGCATCCGCATGTTGTATCCTTGATTGTTGTTCTGTAGGAGTCGCTGGCATAGACCCATTACCCACGGGGCCACTTAGGAGATTAAGAACCTGAGTCAGAACCTCAGAGGATGCTGGAGCGGCAGGAACCTATACCTGTGTCGGGACTTCCATCTCTATGCCACCCTTTCCTGAACTACGGGAGGTAAGTAGATGCTGACCTCTCCTGTACTAAAGCGGGAGCATGGACCGCTCCTCTGTCAATGGCAAGACTTTGCCCATGTCCTCGACCTCGTTTTTTACACTAAGAAGAGTCTAGTAGAGTCTTGTGGATCGGTGCGGAGGCGTCTGTAACTTATCTTCGAGAGGCTGCAGGACTTTAGGAAAACTCCCTTCTTCTTTTCTTTTGTGCGATTACTTGATTTCAATTGGTATCTAACAACTTTTCTTTATTTCTCTCACAGAATGAGATCAACGAATCTAAGGATCTGATACCAACTCTGTCAAGACCCAAATATCCGTGATTGGCACCCACACTAACCCCCTAGTGGGCGAACCAATGATTCCCAATAATTTTCCTGAAAACAACATTCAGAAAAATAATAATAACCTCACACTTAAATAAACCAACAAAATACGGTTAAAATGGCTAAATCAACCGAAAGAAACTACAATTTTGATTACAATTCCCAAAATTTGATTGTCATTGCACTAGACATCTAACTATATAGCTAAGAGTGACAAGTCTAGGAAATAAAATAAATTATAATGTCCTAAGGAAGGACATCTTCCATAGGAGAGTAGGACTACCATCTTGCAATCGCTCACCTTCTAGAATGAAATTGTTGCTGCTCTAGAGGTGAGGATGAGAAGAGCTTCTTGGATCGAATCTACACTCAGAAAAGAAGTGCAAGAATAACGTCAATACGAAATACAGTACTGGTAGGTATCATCGTCCGACCTTACATAATAACATATAAACATGCAACAATAACATAAAATCAGTCCAGAACATCATACATATATACAATACACATTTTTAGAACTTTAGCTCTGCACAGGTGACAAACGGCCTGCTTACTGGATTAGGCCTTTCGTTGCAGCGGTCCCTTGAACGCTCCTGTGGTCTCACTATAGCGGAATAAGTACCGCTGTGGTGCTACCCTGGGCAGTAGCTCGACTTAACTGCACCTTCATTATTTCACTAGCTTTTAGCAATTCACACATTCTCGTACTTGTTCAAGTATAAATGTAAGCTATTGACATCGATACACAAACTATTACATAACCATATGCGATATAGAGCAATTCATAATAAGATGGTACAGCTCAAACATACATATCCATTTAACCATATCAAACATCAAGTCTTTTTCCACTCTTCCACGTTTAGTTGACAACCACGTGATCACAAGCTCAACTCAACCACATAGAACTTAGTAATTCCAAGTATTTAACGCTATTACAACTACATCATAAAATAGAATAAATTGTGACATGTCGGGCACACGTCTCCGCCATATCGCCATAAACACTCTGTCACCAATATCGATGTACACATATGCTAGAGGGACTCATTTCTGCCCTTTCAGTCATGACCTGCAGGGGACTCTAGAAATTCATGTACTGTACTGGCGTAGTACCCACTCCCACTCGTATGCTCGTCTGGATGCTTCCCTTGGACACTAGCCACTTAATCAATATTGCTCGCCTAGATGCTCCCCTCGGCACGAACCTCTCATCTCAGGATATTTTTACTATACTTAACCATTCTCAAGGCAATAGTAACATAACAGAGTTCATTACTAAGACATTCAGGAGATTACAATCCACCTTCCTCACTCAAATAATTAACAATTCATCTATCACTTCAATGACAATGCAAAAGAAACACACTTAACAGTTCAACACAGTTCCATATCAGTTAGGTGACCACATCATATCAAATTTACTTCAACAGTTTAATTTAACAGGGAAATCATCATAACAAGTAATGTCCGTAGATCATATCAACACATTATCATTGCACATACATACAGACCATTATATAAAGTCTAACTTCTCTAAACCATAACCTATATCAAACGGAAGGGTTCGAATACAAATCACTCTGCTGGAACCTTGCCTTTCCTTAGTGCTTCCGAACGCACAAAGTCTAAACAAGAACATGATAGAATTCAGAATCCTACCACCCATATAAGGGTATTAGAATCTCAAACCCTTTCCTACAGAGCAATTTTAAGAGTAAAACCCCAATTTCACCTAGTTTTAGGTCTCGATTCCCGCATAAACCACATTCTTTAATAACTAAACCTTGGAGAATGATTATTACCCTCTACAAACTCATAATCAGACCACTCTATTAGTTCCCCATGATCCAACCCTAGTCTATCAACCTACGATTTCTTCGCTAGAAAATTACCATAAGAGGTTCTCCTTGAATCCTAGTGTTTAAATAATCCATCAAAGAGGTAGGATTTCAAGAGACTTTAATTGGGAAATAAATTCAACTGCTTTGGGGGAGAAATTCGTCTTCATCCCTTGAACCTTCATATTTTAGAAATTATGGGGATAACCTCAGAAATCCCACTTAAATCCACTTTATGATTCCCATCATCGGCTGTAGTGGATCCGCTATGGCGGTCAAAAAGCCACTACAACAGATCCAATGATTACGTCTCAGGTCCGCTATGGCAGAA
>JACEIK010008864.1:24788-37609 GCA_018107945.1 Datura stramonium
TCCTAGACTAACTACTAAGCTGATAGCTCGAAATTGGGTCATGGGGACAGCTCTTGCACCTCAGCTCTGAGTGTCGCCACCTCTGCATACCATCTGGCCAACTTGGGAGTCTGTAATTGAGCAAGGGCGCTCATCCGTCTGCCTTTCAAAGGCGTCCAATTCTTTTGTGACCCACGACTTTACCTGCTCCATTAATAACTTTACCTAAAGCATCGTGTGCGCCTGTTGCTTTTAGGCCTTCGCCTGCCGCCTAGCCATGCCAGTAAGGAAATCCTGAGATAGTGTGACAAGGCCAGTTGGTGAAGCGTGAGATGTCACAATGGGTGGGCGAGCTGCTGCTGTTGTAGATAATGACTTTGGGACCTCAGCGGGTGATGGAGTATCCGTTGCATTGGTAGCATCAGGATGGATACCAGTCTCTCGGGCCTCTGACGACTCTGCTTTGAACTCAGTTAAACTCGCATCAACTAATAATGTAGCCCTTTCGGATATGGCTGACTGACTCCTCACCCTCGAAATCGGGTTTGTCTAATCTCTAATCAACCCGATATCAATCATCTTATATACCACCACACTTTAATCTAGGGATGGCAATTCCAGCACATAGGACTCCTTACAGAACCGATCTATGAGGCATGGGAAAGGAATGCTGGTGCTTTCTATGATAGCGCGCTCCCGGATCTCCTCAGCTATGTACCTCGGGAAGTTGATAGCATAGCCCTCCATAATACTTGCTACCAGTGTAGATCAGACTGGGGAAACCACATTATCATTGCTGGTTGGTACCAGCCTGTGTCGCACTAGTGACTACAAAAAAATTTCTTAGAAATTTAGAGTGGCCTTCTACATCTATACGTCCGAGCCATGTAGCCATTCCACTAATGTACCTCGAGTGACAATGATAAGTTCCAGCCAAGTATATCGACTCTTTCTTTCCTCGTGGTCTGCTTTTTTATCTTTATTTTATGGAGCTCACTCAACCAATGATCAAACTCAGTTGTGTTCATCGAGGGTCATAATCTGGACCATATAGCATACAGGAGATGGTCCCCTCATAGATATCCACTGGTGTCTCCCTCACCATCACTTGGGTCAGTGCAGGCCTTTTCCTCTAATTTTGGCCTCCCACGGCCTGATTTTGTAATGTGGCTACATATGAGGCATATAACTCTCTGAAGGAAGGACTATAACTCCCGGATAGCTCAGTCAACCACCTAAACCAGTATCTATCAAACAATGCCTGAATCTAGAGGTGGTGCTTGAGCCCGGTGGTGACCAGTCTTGGCTCCTCATAAATACTGCTCTTCGGGTGGCCCTTGTCAGTAGGAGCTATGTCTCTGTTGTAGATGGCCCACATTCCGGGAACACCACCACCTCCGCACCATTCTTGGTTGCTCAGTAGAGGTGTGGGAGGTTTCAGTCGCCTAATTATCCATGCTCACTTGTTGGGCGCGTGATTCATCATCACCCTACACATTTGTTGTAGCTACAGTGCCCCCGGGTGCAATCGGGGCTGAGACCCCAGCATTACCTTCCTCCCGACTGGGTGGGTGCCTCGCGAGTGGAGTTAGAGAAGCAACCACGACTGTTGGATTTGTAGGGAGTTTAGTCCTAGCCCTTGTCGACCTCTGCTCCAGCAGCTCTTCCGATATATGATATTCCTCCACAGAGCCACTCGACTCTTCTGAAAATGAGGGCTCATCCCTTAGTCTGCGAGTCGAGGGCTAGCACTTCTCCTACCCCTGTTTCTTTGTCGGGCCCTTTTTTGGTGTTCCTTTTGGTGCCATTCTACTTGTGGAATAATGATTAGTGTACAGGCTTACAGCTTATGAAAGAAAAGAAATATTTCCTACCTGCAGACAGGACGGATGACTCAACTATTCGTTGCCACTGGCAAAGACTCATGAGGTCACTTGTTGTCTGTAGGTCAAGAATTTCCCTTTGGTCCCGGTGCACTTGACGACTGGTCCTGATGAGTTGTTTCTTGTGGAAATGACTCATTAAGTCAGTCGTGGGCTGTGCATATCACTTAATATAATCCCAACTCAGGACGAGCTACATCATGAGTCGTGAGGTGATACCACGACTCATCATTTGGCTCGTGCTTAAGAGTTCCTTATCAGTGGTGGTAACGGATCATGTAACGATTCGTTAGGCATGCCCACAAGTCGTGACATGAGGCTTCATCACTGATTAACCAGGTGAACCATTTTTTTCTTTCAAATTTTTCATGGGTTACTCAGACTTCACCCATTTCAAATGTTGAACACCTTAATTTTGGTGTGAGTTTGGGCGGGAAAAACAATCAACTTTGTGAACAGAGCATTTACAGATCGTAATGCCCGCTGACTCAACGGGTATAGGAAAACCACATACACCCATACTCAATCTCAACTGGTTCTCAATCCCTCAGGCATACACAGACCATTTTACTTCTAAAACTTCAGTGATCAAGTACACAATTAAATTTTATGGCAGCTTAGGGTTTCATATTAGCTACTAAATCATTAAGGGCGCCGAAGTATAAACGGATGAGTAGGTCAAAAATTTATACAAAAAAACTATTAATACTCACAATTTCAAGAGTGAAGATGAAGTTTTAGCAGTGGGTGGTTGCAACTTGTGGTGGTGATTGCGCTTGTCGACTTTGAGCAGATTTCCGTGATTGTGTTATTTGAAAATAAAAAGTGATTAGGGAAGAGGGAATTTGATTTTGAGTTCTTTTATGCTTTGAGCTTATGAGTACATGTGTGAACACTACAAGTGTTTATAAGTTTAGAAAATTACCCAATTTATATGGGGGTGGGTCGGGTGATGATTTTTATTTAAGTGCACAACGGCCCACGTGAAGAATCTTTGTGTGAAGCACGACTCGCTCAAGTGTTCATTCTATTACGCAAGTCAACAGGACTTATCTGAGACCTAATGCTTCATGTAATGATTGGTGGTTTTACCCAATAAGTCATGACATGAGTCATTGGCCCTATTCTCTAGTGGCTACTCAGTATTGTCAGGACGAATCACTTGACGAATCGTTGAGACAAACCACGATTTGTTTAGTCACTCATTGTTAGTTTTCCGACTCGACTATTTCTATTTACCAGTAGACATGACGTAGGACCTAACGACTCGTTGCCACTAGCAACGACTCATTTGGTCAACCATTGTATACATTATTTTTGCGTCAGTCACAACGAGTAGTCTTGACGAGTCGTTCAGTCAGGTAACGACTTGTCCTATGCTTTTTGGCACCAGCATCTCCAGTTAATATTCTCGGTTCCAACATCAAATTTCTCATCTTAATCACTTGCACACGTAAACACTATACATATATTACAATTACAATTTGGGTTGCCTCCCAAAAAATGCCTGATTTAACATCGCGACACGATGCGGGTATCTTGATTACTCATACCTCACAAAAATACCTCCATGGATTGCCTCCCATGCAGCGCCTGATTTAACGTAACGGCACGACGCAAGTCCCTGGGTTACTCAGACTTCACCCAGAGCCCAAAGTTCACCAACTTAATTTTTTCGCTCTTTCCCAAATATGTTTTCACCGGTTGATCATTCACCTTGAATCGTTTGCCTTCATGGTTTTCCAATTCAATTGCCCCATAGGAGAATACTTGGACCACTCAAATATGGTCCCAACCATTTGGACTTCAACTTGCCAGGAAACAAGTGAAGCTTAGAGTTAAATATCAACACCATATCACCAGGGCTGAACTCTCTCTGCTCAATCTTCCGGTCATGTTGAATTTTCATCCTCAATTTATAAATTTCTAAACTTTCATAGGCTTTAAAATGAAACTCATCTAACACATTCAAGTGATCAAGCCTCAAGTTCGTAGCCTCACTCCAATTCAAATTCATCTTCTTAAGCACCCACATAGCTTTGTGCTCAAGTTCGACCGGAAGATGACATGCTTTTCCATACACAAACTGATATGGGGACATACCTATAGGCGTCTTAAATGCAGTCTGATAAGCCCACAATGCATCATTTAGCTTCCTCAATCGGTCTGTCTGGTTAGCTTCATAGTCTTTGCTAGGATGGTCTTTATCTCCCTGTTGGAGACCTTAACTTTCCCACTAGATTGTGGATGATAAGATGTTGCCACCCTATGTTTCACCCTATATTTCTCCAGCAAAGTTCGAAACAGCCGGTTGCAGAATGCGAACCCCCTTCACTAATGATGACTCTAGTAGTCCCAAATCTGGCGAGAATATTCCACTTCATGAATGATGTGACACTCTTACCTTCATTGTTTGAAAGCGTAATTGCCTCCACCCACTTCAAAACATAGTCCACAGCTACAAGTATGTACTTCATCCCGTTCGAGCTCACAGATGGGCCCATGAAGTTAATTCCCCATACGTCAAATAGCTCAATGATAAGGATGGTAGTAAGAGGGAGCTCATGCATCCTAGATATGCCTCCTTGCCTTTGGCATGTATCACATGCCTTTGCAAAATCATGAGCGCCTTGGTGAATGGTTGGCCAATAGTACCCACATTGCAGAATTTTGTGGGCTGTGTGAATCCTGCTGTGGTGACCTCCAATAGGGGATGATTGGCAAGCCTCCGATATGCTCAATATCTCAACCTCAGGAACGCATCTTCGAATCACCCTATCAACACATATTCGAAATAAGTAAGGCTCGTCCCAGAAAAAATACCGCACATCAAACATAAATTTCTTCTGCTGGTGAAACGATAAATCTTCTTGTACGACATCACTCACCAGATAATTAGCGAAGTCTGCATACCATGGAATGAGGTCCTGGGAAGCAGCCAAAACCTGCTTGTCAGGGAATGTGTCATCTATGTCAAGCTCATTTTGAAGTGCTGCATCTGCCTCTAATCTTAATAAGTGGTCCACAACCTGATTTTCCATCCCTTTTTTGTCCTTAACCTCAATCTCAAACACTTGTAGCAATAGAACCCATCGAATCAACAACGGTTTGGCATCCTTCTTTTCCATCAAATATCTCAGAGCTATATGGTCTATATGAACTATTACTTTAGTTCCACACAAGTAAGCCCCAAACTTCTCGAATGCAAATACCACAGCCAACAACTTATGTTCCTTCACGGTGTAATTTTTCTAAGCTACATTAAGAGCCTTGCTAGAATAATAAATTGAGTGGAAAATTTGTTCACACCTTTGGCCCAAAATAGCTCCCAGGGCCACTCCGCTAGCATCACACATAATCTCAAACAGTAAGGACCAGTCAGGTTCCACTATGATTGGGGCAGTAGTCAATTTCTCCTTTAGGCATTCAAAAGCCTTCAGACACGCATCATCAAACACAAACTTCACCTCTTTCTCGAGTAGCTTCCACAAGGGATGTGCAATCTTTGAGAAATCCTTGACGAATCTCCTATAAAATCCTACATGACCAAAAAAGCTTTGAACACTTTTCACAGAAATTGGAGGTGGTAAACTAGAAATTACATCGATCTTGGCTCTGTCCACCTCAATGCCATTATTAGAAATCCTATGGTCGAGTACTATATCTTCTTTTACCATGAAATGGCACTTTTCCCAATTAAGCACCAAGTTTGTCTCTTCGCATCGCTACAGCACCTTGCTCAAATGAGCCAAACAATCATCAAATGAATCACCTACCACTGAAAAATCATCCAGAAAGACTTCAATGGTGCCCTCCACCATGTCAGAAAATATGGACATCATGCAACGCTGAAAAGTGGCAGGGCGCATTACATAACCCGAACGATATCCTCTTGAAAGAAAATGTACCATAGGGACAAGTGAAAGTGGTTTTCTCTTGGTCTTTGGGGGCTATAGAGATCTGATTGTACCCCGAATATCCGTCAAGAAAACAATTCCATCATTTTCCTACAATTCGGTCTAGCATCTAATCCATGAATGACATAGGAAAGTGATCTTTCTGAGTCTAGTGGTTTAATTTCCTATAGTACATGCATACTCTCCAACCTGTGACTGGTCTGAGTGGAATGAGCTCATTGTTAGTATTTGGGACCATCATGATTCCTCCCTTCTTTGGCACGCACTGAACTGGGCTCACCCATTTGCTGTCAGTAATAGGGAAAACCACACCTGCATCCAACCACTTGATGATTTGTTCTTGACCACCTCTTGCATAGGTGGATTCAACCTACGCTGATGCTGAATACTCGAAATACAGTCTAGCTCAAGCTGGATCTTATGTGTGCAAATACCGAATGGGATCCCAATAATATCTGCAATGGTCCACCCAATGGCCTTTTTATACCTCTTAAAAATGGAGACCAAAGCCTCCACATTCCATTTCTCCAAGTCAGCTACAACTATCACCGGTAAGGTGTTTTTGATCCCCATAAATACATACTGTAAGTGAGAAGGTAGTGCTTTGAGCTCCAATACTGGAGGCTCCTCAATAGATGGCTTGACTGGTGGGGTCACACAATTTTTTAGATCAAGATCAATCTTCTTCAGAGCATAAGTGTATAACCCCATACGAGCAAGTGCATTCACGATCTCCTCAACCCCATAGATCTCCTCAACATCAATATTCATCAAAACTGCTGCTAAATCCTCAATAGTCACCAACTCATCAATAGGCATGATTGGAAGTTTAGCTTCCACAACATCAATCACTGAGACCACACACATGTCATTTGGTTGCTTCATGGACCAGCACACATTAAATGTTACCTCTTCGTTGTTCAACCGAAATTTCAGCTGTCCGGTCTCCATGTCTACAAGAGCACGTCCGGTGGCAAGGAATGGTCACCCCAAGATAATGGAGGCCTCAAAATCAACCTCACAGTCCAGAATAACAAAGTCGGACGGAAATATAAAAGACTCTACCTTCACTAGCGCATCATATAGAATCCCCACCAGATTTTTCACCGTGTGATCTGCCATCAATAGCCGCATTGTAGTCGATTTGGGGGCTCCCATGCCTAACTGTCTGAACACTACTAACGACATCAAGTTTACACTAGCACCCAGATCACATAAAGCCTTAGCAAAGTTAAAGGCTCCAATAGTGCACAGTTTGGTGAAAGCTCCAGGGTCTTCCTTTTTCTGCACAAGAGACTTAGATGCTATTGCACTACAGTGGTGCAAGTTATCAGCAGGTTCAAAGCTCACGGTCCTCTTTCTACTTACAAGGTCCTTCACGAATTTAGCATAGCCGAGCATCTACTCAAGTTCCTCAACTAATGGGATGTTCACAGACAATTATTTCAGCATCGACATAAATTTGTGACACTTCCCATCTTCGGCCTTTTTCTTCAGCCTCTGCGGGAAAGGGGGAGGACTTCTAGGAATAGATGTGATCTTATGAGGTACCTCCTTCTCCTTCCCTTTGCCAGACCCATGCTGCTCTGCATTATTAGGAGCTTTCATATCCACGGAATCGTCAACCAAATCTGCTCCTCGGAGTCCGCCACCTTATCATCATCAATCACCAAAGGCTCAACAGTCTCATTAGTAACAACTGGCCTCGAAGGATCAACTGTCGCCTTCCCACTCCTAGTAGTGACTGCCATGCAAACTGTCAGTTTTTGGATTTTGAACTGTATTGCTGGGAAGCATGCTCTTCTGCCTCTGGTTAATATCAACAGACATCTGACCAAGGCGCTGCTCAATCTTCTTAATGGAAATGACATGTGATTCCACCTTTTGGTTCATACCAAAAATATCAGCGCGGAATTACTTAAAATGGCCATCTGTCACCCCCATCTTCTTAAGTACCTTAGACAACATGTCTTCCACCCTTGAACCACTAGACTTTGGCTCACTGTTCCTTGGAGGAACATATAGACTGCTCCTGTCATTTTTTTACTCCTCACATTTTTCCAGTCACCATTGTCTCTGCCTCTGCTCCTATCCCTGTATTGGCCCCGGTTATAGTTATTATCTCTGTAATAGTTCTGACCTTGGTTCCCCTAACCTTGACGCAAAGAGTCTTGGTTAGACCCTTTTGTGTTGGTCCAGAAACCCTCCCCTTGATCATTCAGGTAATTTGCTTCCTCCTCAGATTCTGATTCGCATCCATCATTTCTCAGGGCCTTGCCTTGAGAACCCACTGCATTCACCTTTTCAGCCCTAGTTCCCATGAAATGCTTAGCAAGCAGCCCCATTGTAGTTTTAATCTCAACAATATGCTGGTCTCTCTCTTCATTCTTTCTTCTCTGCTCCACAAACATACCTACCACATAAGTATAAGTCGGAGCTTCTGACTCTCTTGTGTTCCATGTGCAGTTGGTTTTGGTTATCCTATCTAGGACCTTAAAAGCTTCAGCATAAGTATGACTCATGAATATTTTTCCCGAGACAGTATCAGTCACCGCGTTGGTGTTAGCATTCAGAGACCTATAAAATATCTCCAATAATGTGTCATCTGGGAATCTGTAGTTGGGCACCTTTTTAGCTTCTTGTTGAACCGCAGCCATGTCTCATGAAGAGCTTCAGAATTCAACTACTTGAAGTTGTAAATTTCATCTTTCAGCTGCAATGCTCTAGAAGGTGGGAAGAATCTTTCAAGAAAGGCTCTTTCAAAGCTCACCCAAAGTAGTGATAGAATCATTTGGCAATTCAGCCAACCACAACGCTGCCTCACTCTCTAATGATAAGGGAAATAACCTCAGCCTGATTTGCATCTTGACTCACTCCCGGTTGTTTGTATGCTTTGTAGATACCCACGAAATTTGTCAAGTAAGTATGTGCATCATTAATCGTATGACCCGCAAATATCCCTTTCATGTTGAGCAGTTGGACCATGCGCTGGTAATATCAAACTTTTCCCCAGCAGGAAAAGGGGGAGGGACAATAGCTCCAGTGGCACCGACCTCATCAATATCAACATCATCATCATCTTCAAAGTACCGATGCCTCTGCTGATCTGGACCTCTGTTCCTTCTAACTCGCTCAGCTTCATCAGCATAGCGTTGCTCTTCAGCGAGCCTCATTTCCTCTCTATCTCTTACTCGAGCTTGTTCCTTACTCAACATTCTAGTTGTGGCTTCTTCCACTGTCTCTTGCCCATGTATGTTGGCCATTTTTCTTAGATTCCACAGTGTTTGTTCAAGTTTGTGATCATTTGGAACTAGAGATTTTCCTGGGCTCCTAGTACTGGGCATGCACGAACCTAAAACCTGTTAAGAAAAAAAACAACAAAGAAAAAAATAAAAAGGAAATAAGGACCAAAAGTAAAGCAAACACAATTAACAAAAGCCTAAGTTGTATTCCCCGGCAATGGTGCAAAATTTGATGTCGCCCAAATTACACCTCATAATGAGATATAAAGCGGTCGATGTCAAATATAGAACCCAACCAGGGTTGGGGTCGAATCCCACGGGAATATGATGAGAACTTTAGTTAATGCATTTAGCTAATATTGTTCGCTTACTTATTTTCTAGGGGGAAGATTTGAAACACAAAATAATGAAAAGCAGTAGAGAACAATGATTTCATACTTGATTAAATTTGATTGTATTCAGTAAGTGAATTGACTAGGATTGTGTTCCCCATGACTTCATAACCACAAGGCGTTCTATACTAGTGATATATTATGGTGCTTAGCATGCAATATCAGTAAGTTAACTTCACCTAAATTGTTGGTCTCCTATTTAGATGATTATCACCACACAACTTGGTCCGTATGCGGATGTATACTTAATTAACCCTTACCCTTAATATTGGATTAGCTATTCCCGGACAAGGTCAAGCTATTAGATGAGGGTTGATAGCCTCAAATCTCCGTTGTTAATCCCTTTTCCCATTCACTACTCCCTTGATTCGATGAGTAATAAGAAGACAAATTCTAATGTTTGCAACCATTAAGAAACAATTAAAACGAAGGGAAAAACAATACATGCATAAATCCTGTTAAAGATTCACTAAGTATTTTTACATATGTGTGTTAATTCATCATGGTTCCTACAACCCTAGTTATGGGTTTAGCTACTAATGCTTGAAGAATCACAATTATCAATTAGAGAAGAAATCATAATTACAACTTACAATGATTTGTAGAAGAAAGCACACGTATTGAATAAGTTAACAAAAATCAAAGAAAAATACTCCAATGTTGTTTTAATCCTCAAAATCAAGAACAAAATAATAACCCTTGTTTCTTGAACCTTGATAGTAATAAACAACAACCAAAAATAACGTTCAAAGTAGTCAAATAAATAGTACCATAAAATAAACCTACATAAAGTATTTATAGTCTCAAATAAAACCTTTCCTAACTAAAAATGCAGTCCAAGTCGGCAGTGGCAACGGGCCAAGTAACGACTCATTAGGTCTCCTAACGTGTTGTGGCATGCATTAATGAGTTGTCCCTGGCAGACTGCTTCTTCAACACAACGGGTCACCGAACGACTTGTTAAGTCATAGCACGAGTCGTTAGGTCCCTCGTGGCTACTGATCCCCAAAAGTTCCAGTGTAGATGACAGATGTTCCTGGCTTCTCATGATGAGTCGTCAAGTCACCCAATGACTCGTTGAGTCTTTCGTTGCATCCCCTGGTAATTTTTCAGCATTTTTTCTCCCAGTCCTCATGACCCTCATAACGACTCGTTACCAGTCATAATGAGTCATGCCTTAAACTAGTGGTCTTCAATAGTTCATTGCACTTCACACTTGTTTTCTTCCCATGACTCCAAGAACAAGTCGTCCAATGAGACGACGACTCGTTACCTGATTAGCAGTACACACTTGATCCAATTTTTTCCTTATTTGCCCATTTCACATTCCGAACCTGTTTTCCTGCAACACTAAACAAAAATACATTATATCTAGTTAAACATACTTGGAATTTGCATATCTTCTTAGTTTTAAGCATCAAAAGTGTCGTACAATCACAACACATCATAGGGTTTGCATGTTATTTTATAAAATCATGATTTGAACATAACCGAATATCATAACTGAATCGAATGACCCAAAGCTGAAAACTAATAATCATAGGTAAAACTGAACATTGAGTCAAACCTGTTGAAAATATAATAAGATGACTGATGAACAAGCATAATTGAAATCATGAGAAAGAATGGGATACTCGTCTCATAGCCGACATTACAATGATAGAGCTTACCTGGTCTCGACTATTATACTCAAGAGGGCAGAGCTATCCAAAGCCTTGATAGGCTAAGGACGGTACCATGATATCGATATCAAGTTGAAGGCCCCTTGGGGGCAGGGGAAGCTGTCAAGGGAGGTCCCAAAAGTATATATATAACCTACGTTGGCGCGTAGTTCTGAGGCACAGGGTTGACTGACCNACCTACGTTGGCGCGTAGTTCTGAGGCACAGGGTTGACTGACCCTTAGCCTACTTGGTGCTAGACACTACTCCTATAAACATGCATCTGCTCTCTATCATTTTTTAACAAAGCTGAACCATTGTCTGGTGAAGAAGTGAATGCAATAATACATGCAAAAATCTTAAAACATAACATGAGGAGCCTTGGGCTCAAACCATACCACAAGACAAAAAATAGTGGGAGTTTGGACTCCAAAATCCATGTGGTAAGCTAATATATGAAGTTCAAATAAATCATGAAACATACATGATCATAAGGGCTTGCCCAAACTTAAACATACTTGAAATAGACTTTGATAGTCAAAATCATTAATATAGGCATGGGTAATTTGAACACATATTTTCTTTATATACATTTCATAATGCTTGAATACATATATCATAGATCTCAACTTTCATGAACTTTCATGGATAGGCATCATAATTTACAAAACTTGAAAATATAATTTGTAACTGAAACATTGTAAAACATGCCCATGAATTATAATTCAACACTAGAAACATGCTTAGATCATACCCAAGATTGAAACATAGAGAGATTCACATGTTGGGTTAAGACCCCATTAATTCACCAAATAGAACATCATTAATTAGAAAGGGATTGGGCACGCGTGTGGATAATTGCACCCACCCATAGCCTTACATACCTGTTAAAATCTGATTTCACAACTTTCTTGATTGCCCAATGAAAATTTTGGGAAGAACTTGAGAAATTTAGGATTGATCACCCTTAGGAGCTTCTAGACTTGCATGCACGGAGGTGAATAAGCCTAGAATGAACTTAACCCTCTTAAAACACTCTACTCTAAGCTTAAAACGACGTAGTTTAGGCCTTAGGAATTTAGGAATTATGGAAAAGCCCTTAATAAATTCGCAGGGAAAAACACACTGCTAGTCCCAATGAGGGACAGGACAATCCGTCGTCCCTGACCATGACTTGTGGTCACCTCTCATTTCATTCAGTGAAATTCCATCTTCACTAGCCACCATGAGGGACACCACGACTGGTGGTGTGCCCGACGACTCGTGGTGATTGGTTGTTAGGTGCACTTCTAGAGCATTCATCCTTCAGAACAATCACCGACCACGACCCACTAGACGACTTGTGGTGGTTACCATAACTCGTGACGGCTCTTTTCGCACATACTGAAAGCGTACGGGTCGTGCAAGTAATATAGTGGCTCTTTCTAAGAACCGGAATGTCGAACCCACAGGGACTGGACCCATTCCGCTAACCATCTAGTTCGAGTGTGATATTAAATACCGCCAGTGTTGATTATAGAAGTTTTCGAGGGAGGTTTATTTAAGTCTAATTTTGGTCAACAAAATATTCTGAATTCACTCTAGGAGCAACATAGAGTTAAAACTAGATAATCATGCGCTATTACGAATTGCAATGGTTTAAGTATGGAACTATCGATTGTCGTCTCACATAATTAGAATTGCATGCTCATGGCCTTTCGAGCCTCTAAACACGACAAACTAGCCTCACTGCATCATTGTGAGCGAGG
>JACEIK010008864.1:44054-58098 GCA_018107945.1 Datura stramonium
TCATTAAAAACCTCACAAGAAAAATCTAGTGTGACAAAACCTTCAAAGAAAGAAAGAGCACAATGCGTATTAAATCCATCAAATGATAACAACAATCCCAAAACTTGAAGCTTCACATTCCAATCTTGTGCATCATATTCTCCAAATTTATAGTTTGTAAAGACTTGGTGATTAAATCAATCATATTATCACTCGAATGAATGTGTTGCACATTGATATTATCTTTTTTTGGAGATTATGTGTGAATAAAAGATTTGGTGAATGTGTTTCGTTCTATCTCCTTTTATGAATCCTCTCTTTAATTATACTCTACGCTCATATAAAATCATGTGTATTTTGTCATATTTTAAACCATCTTTCTCGAATAAGATATATCATTGACCTCATCCATATTCATTCTTGGCTTACTTCATGAATAACTATTATATCATCATGATTTAATAATGTAGCCACTATAGACTACTTTGTAGATCGCCAAGATATGGTAGTGCCCCACATGTGAACACACAGACTGTTTGAGATCGAGCTATGTATGGGTCAAATAAATATCAAACACTAGCATAACCAACAAGATCAAGACTGCAATTATTAGAATTCCTGGGTGCGTTGAACCCTATCCCGCTCGGTGCTAAGTGCTACTCCGAACCGAAGTCCTAATATATCTAGCGAAACTGATTAGCTCGAAACTAGTGTCCCAAAGCTATGTCAGAACTACTTATCTGGATGTGTCCTGAGAGCCTAAAGATCCAGATAGCTGAAAGTACTAGTGTTCTAAGACTTGTCATAGCTTCTTTATTTGAAAGTGTCATAACATTCTAAAGAACACCGAACATGTTGATGAATTGATAAAACTAAATATACTGAGTACTAAAAATATTGTTGTGATGTAGCATATTGAGAATGCGGAAAATACTGTAAAGAACATTTGCACATTTCTATGATAAAATCATGTATATGTGACAATTCATGCTAATTTAAGACATTGCTAGTTTTATAATTAAATTCTATGAACAATCAAGCCAAGTTCAAGTTCAAGTGAGACATATTGTATAGCTGAAATTGCCATCATGAATATAGAAAAATTCTAGTCATAAAAGTCTGGCATCATAGAGGAAGTAGGGGAAATTCAACAGTCAAAAGAAAATCCCTGGGTCATGATTTCTAAATAGGCATTATGGCAAGGGTTTTCTGAAATTTTGAGACACAAGGGTGAAAGGAGACCCTTTCTGAAGTCCCACATACCTAAAAAAAAGAAAACCTCTGAGAAGAAGCTCAAATTTCTGAAGTTGCAGGAAGAACCCTAGTTCTTGCTGTGGAAAATTCCTACGGTTTTACGCACTAATCTTGAGAGCTAACTGAGAAATGACGGGGGAAAATAGAATAACTCCCTTTCATCCTTGAATATTTACCCTAAAATTATGTAGTTCATGAATTAAAATAGTGGGAAGTTACGCACATGCCCTTGGAGAAATGTCTAGAAAATTGCCCGTTCGGATCCAACGAGACGTTGGTGGTGACCATGACTTGTTGGGACCAGTCTTTGGTCCTGGGTCTAAGATTATAATTTTTGAACTTCAACCAACGGTTGAAAAGGACGACCCGTTGAATGATATGACAGGTCGTCATATCCTATCATTATCACTGAACCAATTTCGAACAATTTTTTAACCTCTCCAACGGACAGATAGAATGACCCGCTAGATGATATATAGGATAGTTGTTTCCACCCATGGTCACTGGGCTGATTTGAACCTTTTTTGAATTCAACTAATGGTTCGATAGGACGAGTCGTTACTTCTTCCAAGGACTTGTCGTCTGACTCATTTGTTCTAGCGAAGGTTTTTGACAAGTTTTAGGACTTTGTCAGATTGGGAAAAATAATGACTCATTAAATCCAACAGTGGGTCGGTGTATCATTTGTTGAATCTGAGGAAAAAATCTGCTGGACAACTAACAACTGTGTTGATGGGTTGTTGTTTCTGACAACGACTCATCAGACAAGGTTCTTTGAAAAGTTTTCTAGTTTCCTTCTGGTTTTCGTTCAAAGTCTGGGGTTTGGTCTAAGAAACATTTGGGGTGTTACAATATCTCCCCCTAGGGAACATTCTTCCTCGAATGAAGACTACATAGGCTGAAAGGATAGGGAAGGAGCTGCAATCCTAAACGGAAAACTATAAACTGAATACTGAAAGAGTGACTGACTCAAAAAATAAGATAGACATACTAACTGAAATTCATGCAACAAGGGTGCACACTAGGACATAAGTAGAACTTCACCTTATTTTGAATTAGTTTGGTTAAAGGAGAGGCATCAGACCACTAAAACTTCACCGTCTTTTGAGTTAGTCTGGTCAAAGGAGAGACAATGGAAGAGAAACCTTCTACAAACTGCCTGTAGTAACTAGCTAGGCCCAAGAAACTACTGACATCCAATAGAGAAGTGGATCTTGGTCAATCCCTGACTGCTGCTATCTTCTGAGAATCTACCTGAATACCTACACTAGAGACCATATGACCGAGGAACACCATTGATTTTAGCTAGAATTCACACTGTCTAAACTTGGCAAACAACTAGTGACCCTGAAAGTCTACAAAACTATCCTCAGGTGGTCTGCATGTTCCTCCTCTGTTCTAGAGTAGACCAAAAAATCGTCTATGAAGCCAATAATGAATATTTCCAAGTATGGATTTAATTCCCTAATCATTAAATCCATAAAATTTGTAGGAGCATTCGTTAGTCCAAAATACATAACTACAAATTCATAGCGACTATACCAAGTCTGAAGTTGTTTTGGGAATAGAACATTCTCTGACCCTGAGCTTATGGTATCTTGATCTGAGATCAACCTAGAAACAATAGCTAGCTCCCTGGATTTGGTCAAACAATTCATTGATCCGAGGTGAAGGATATTTTTCTTAACTGTGACCTTATTCAGCTACGGTAGTTGATGCACATTCTAAGCATACTGTCCTTCTTTCGCACGAATAGGACTGCGGCACCCCATGGAGAGATGCTAGGTCTAATGAAACCCTTATCTAAGAGGTCCTTCAGTTATTCCTTTAGCTCTTTAAGCTCAGCTGGAGCCATTCGTAAGGAGGAATTGAGAAAGGCTAGGTATCTTTAAGAAGGTCTATGCCGAAGTCTATTTCTCGCTCGGGAGGGACTCTGGGAAGATCTTCTGGAAATACATCTGGGAACTCATTTACTACTAAAACTGGCTAAAGAGTTATGGATTCCAAACTAGAAACCTTAACCCTAACCAAGTGATGAATGTAACCCTTAGAGATCATTTTCCTAACCTTAAGGTATGAGGTAAACCGACCTTTAGGCGCTGAAGTACAACCTTTCCACTCTAGGATTGGTTCATTAGGAAACTTGAATATAACAAATCTGGTTCTACAATCAACTAAGGCATAGCAAGAGTGTAGCCACTCCATGCCAAGAATGAGGTCAAAATTGACCACATCTAAATCTACTATATCAACTAAGGTGACTTTATGTAACATTATGACAAGACAATTCCTATATACTTGATTGGCTCTAACTGATTCACCCACCAGAGTAGAGACTGAAAATGGCTCTGAGAGAATTTCTGGACTAATATCAAATTAGTCTGCAACATAAGGAGTCACAAAAGAAAGTATTACTCCTGGATCTAGTAAAGCATAAATATTTATCTGAAAGTGATGTAACATACCAGTGACTATGTCAGTTGAGTTCTCCTGGTTTTGACGGTAGGATAGGGTATAGAATTGGTTTTGGTGCTAACCGCCACCTGTAGCTGAGGTAATACCCTGCTATGTCGAGTGACCAGGTAGAGCTGCTTATGTAGTGGACTGGGCCTTCCCCTGTCCTATTGATGGGAAATCCCTAAACCTGTGACCCAACTGGCCACACCCAAAACAACCCTCCTTTCCCAAACAACACTCTCTGGGATGGTTCTTACCATACTTAGGATATACCGAAAAAGTGCGTCTTTTGGAGACATGGCTCTGAGACTGGGAGCTTGATGCTCTACCCCTCCGATCATTATGGGTCCTGGAAGAAGGAGCACTAGTTGAAGAGGGTGCTGGAGGTCTCTGTTGCTGCTGCGAGGGGCGATTACCACTGTCTGACCTCTTTTGGGAATACTCAAACTATCCTGTCCTCACCCACTTACTCTCCCTTTCTATCTCCTTCAATTTCTTTGCCTCTATCTGCTATGCATGGATGATAAGCCTGCAGATGTCCATATCATTAATGAGCATGGAAGTCCTGCACTCTTTAACCACTAAGTCTAAAACCCCAATTACAAATTTGAGCATGTGAGCCCTCGGCTCAGCAACCATATATGCTGCATACTTTGACAGATGAATGAACTTAAAGGTGTACTCCTGCACCATCATGTCATTTTGTTTCAAATTTACAAACTCCGAGGACTTTGCTTCCCTTAACTCCTGGGGAAAGAATTTGTCTAGAAATACGGTCATGAACACATCCCACTTTACCGGACCTGTGCCAATACGTCTACCATCCCTCCACTGTCTATAGTACATCTGGGCCACTCCTTTCAGCTGATGGACGGCCAACTCTGCTCTTTCGATGGAGATAACACCCATGATTTGGGTGATCTTCCGAACCTCATCGATGAAGTCCTATGGGTTCTCATCTACCTTAGACCCATGAAATTCCGGAAAGTCCCAGACTCTAGCAACAGTTGTAGATCCACTCATATTGGCAGGAACAACGGCCTGCTGGTTGACCTGATTGGTAACCGCCTGAGCTAGAATCTAAATAGCAGTCCTGAATTCAGCAGCTGTCACCTAATAATTTGGGGGGGCTGCAGGAGCTAGTGGGGCTTACTGGTTGGCATTACCAATCCTTCTTTCATTCCTCTTCTAGGAGGCATTGTCAACTGAAAATGTTAGAGCACGAGTTAGAAGGATATTTTTAGAGTTTTGTACTCTACGCACAATACGAATCATGAAGAAAAGGGAATTTTCCTAAAATTCCTTATAGCCTCCTTCTTATAAGTTTGGTGCGCTTCACACCTATGAAAATGACTCTACTTGACGTGGCTTCAGGTATCCTAGGACACTCTAAACCTAGCTTTGATACCAAGTTTGTTACGACCCGAGTCTACACCTTGGATTCGACATAGTACATAGTGTCACAAGTGACCCCAAGCTAATCCATGGAATAGCATATTACTACTATACTAGAGTTAAATAGATAATTGAGCGAAAGCTACTGAAGTTTAAGACTATCTTTTATTAGAAAAGATAATCTCTGATAAACACTGGAGCCTTAACAACACTTATAATAATAATAAGTTGAAACTGATACTATGTTGTCTGAAAGCCTCTAATAATTGATGAGTTGTTGGGACAAGCCCCTAGCTAACTCTAAAGTCTAAAAACTGGAAATGACAATAAATGAATAAAACTTTGATCCATGACAGATGAGGACTCACCGCTATCAATTGTTGGATATCGCCGGTGAAGCTAGCTACATGTTGAGACTGGGTACCTGAGCCTATATCATATATTGATATGGCACATAGAGAGTATTCGATTAGTACTTCAAATGTACTAAATATGTGAGATGTAAAAAGAACATAGGCATACTTGTAACTCATATACTGAACTGAACTAACATGCAATCACCTTATCTGAAATCGTTAATACAGAAAATTGTTATACCTCGAGAACTCAAAGATCAGATCCTCGAGTTGAAACAGAAAAAATTAAAAATCTGGATTGCAGGCACAGAACGAGTCGTTAGAAGACTTGTGAAGAGAGCCCACGAGTCGTCAAGTGACTTGTGGGGAGGCTTGGGAGAATAGGAATAAGATTAAGGAAAAGGAGTCCCCACGGGCTTGGGAACGACTCGTGGTCAGACACCACGAGTCGTTTGGTCATCCGTGGGGAGAAGGTATAAGAAAAAGTATAAAAGGCAAGAAAGTGGACTTAACGAAAGGAGACCGCGACTCGTCATGTCAGGCAACGAGTCGTGGTATTAGGTGTAGGGTGAGATTTCAATAATTGGAATAAGGAAGGCAGTGCACTTGATGATTGGTGGCCAAGACTCGTGGCCACCTGTAACGATTCATTATATCATCTATTAGGACCCCCGGTGATTAGTTAAGACAGTGTACCTGACGGGCAAGGTAACGGATCATTTGGGCATGTAACAAGTCGACAGGTCACTCGTTAGGGTCACTTGGCAGTTATTTTTTGTGAAATAGTAAGGGTCTTTTCATAATTTCCTAAGATCCTAAGGCCTAAACTACATCAACTTTGTGTTAATAGGGAAATTTAAAGGGGTTAAGTTCAGTTTTCTCTTGATTCGTGCATGCAAGAATAGTGAGAGGAAATATAAGGAGATTCTAGGCTCTTCTCTTCAATTCTTCCAATTTCATTCTTGGATAATCAAGGGAAGTTAAGAATCAGATATTCCCAGGTATGTAAAGCTATAAATGAAAAGATTTCAACAAAAACTCATGGGGTTTTGAATCTGATTAACTTAAACTCTAATAACTTGATTATGGGTTTTGTGATCTTAAAATCTTAATTTAATCTATGGGTTTTAATCAGTTTTTATTATTTATATCATTTATAATCTTATCGATTTCAACTTCTATGTATTTATGAATAATTATGCATGCCCATGATGAATTGATTTATGATCTATTTACCCATTGATGAGATTTGTAAACCCAGCATGAATTATGATTGAAATTGTGAATTTATTATGTTACCCATTACTATTTTATGAAATTCAAGCGATATTCATGATCTACGAGTATGTTGAATGTTATGAATCATGAATTATGTTTTTGGCCGACACATGGGCCTTGATTCATGGCTAGTTCACGTATATTCAAGCATGTTTATGATTATCATGATTTAACAAGCCCATGAATCCATGCATGTTATACTATGAGCACTATATATGTTTTGGGAGTAGCATCGAACACCGAGTAGGTCGGGGCCTAGGTTCTACCCCGGATCTCATAAACTACGTGCCATCGTAGGTATGTTGGGACCTCCTATGGGACTGTCCCCAGCTCAAATGGCCCTTTCATGGTGACGTCACACTTTCATGGCTTGACCCTTGGCAAGGTACGAACATCCTCCCGACTAGGGTTACAAGTCGGGCTTTATGTGTGCTCATATGGGGTATGTCGGTTAAGAGAATCTCCCACTGTTCCTCATGATTTATGCATGGAATCTCCCACTGCTCCTCATGATTTATGCATGTTGATGATTGTGTATGTTGGCTCAAGTCATGCTAAGTAAAATCTCTTTTATTATGATCATGATTATGTTATGTTATGAACGCTTTGAAACCTTGAGCCTTATGTCATGTTATGATGATTTATGATACGAGCATGATGTCCTACTTTATTAATTATTTATGAATTTCATATATGTTTAAAATGTTCATTTTACTTACCTTGCATACTTAGTACATTCCACGTATTGACCGCATACTTCTATTATGTATTGTTTTATGATACAGCCCTGCACTCTCTCGTGCTCACCCCTCACCCGTAGATTATCTCGAGTTGTTCTCAAGATACTTGGTGAGTCCTCATGTCTCCGAGGGCCATGTGTATCTGCACTCTGGCGTTGTCTCTTCCGCCGCTGTAATTGTGGGTTAGTTAGGAGTTATCCCATCAACCCATCTTTTCATGATTAGGAGGCTTATCGTACTCGCCAAGTTGTAATCAGCCGTATTGTATGTGTCTAGTTTTGCTTTTCCTTCTATTATATCATGATTATGTTCTTTTTATGTTAATTCTTCCACTCATGGTATTGGGATATGATGTATGCTCATGTCATGGGTTGACTGTAATCTCTCGAGGCTCTTGTCCCGTGTCTCACATCCTGCATACATTTGGGGTCGTGACAAACTTGGTATTAGAGCCATAGGTTTGAAGTGTCCTAGGAAGTATAAAATCCACATTAAGTAGAGTCTTTTTCATGGGTGTGAAGCTTGCCACATATTTGACGGAGGCTACTAGACGCTTAGGTAATCTTCCCTTCTTTCATGATCTATGTCGTGCGATGAAAGCCCTTTACCCTTCTAATTTGTGCTATTCACATTTGCGTAATCATTCCTCCATGCAGGAACGCTCGAAGAAATGGAAATGGCAATGATCATGAGGATGTCCATGCTGGTGCATCATCCATCCCCACTGCTCAGGAGTACGCACTAGAGGTTGAGTTTTTGTGCGCGATTAAGATGTCGTCACAAGGCATGGCTACCCAGCCCGGTAATCGACGGTGGCACATTTCCCTCGAATGGGAATGCAAATGGCACCAGGGTGAGGGATTTCTTGAGGATTTGAGCCCTCTAGTTCACGAGGTCAAAGGTGGATGAGGATCCACACGATTTCATAGGATATTTTGAAGATCACTCGTGTTATGGGGGTGAACAATGGAGAGTGCATTCACTTGACCTCTATCAACTTAAGGTGGCTCACATATGGTTCAAGCAAAGGGAAGAACGACAGGCGCCAGCAGCCCGATAGGCTGGGAGGAGTTTCACACGGCATTTTTGGATCGGTTCTTCCTGAGATGAGTGAGCTCAAAGCATTCGATTTTAATTTGAAGAATGGAAACATGTCCATTCAGGAGTACGCATTGGATTTTACTCAATTATATAAGTATGCTCTTAAGTTGGTGGCGACGAGGGCCTGTGTGAGCCATTTGCATGGGGTGGCGGACTATTTGGACAAGGGGATTGCGTGATCGCCATGCATCATTGGGATATTGGAATTTCCCCATATCGTATTGCATGCACAAGTATGGAGTCACTACGGGGGAGGTAAAGGGAGGCTAATAGGGCCAGACCAAAAGCTACGGGTTTCTCGTGCCGTATCGTGGGGTGGACAAAGCCACAAGAATCCCAGCACAGGTCCATCTCTCCATCCCCATCATCGCCCGCACGCCATCGAGGTTCGTAGAGGAGATCAGAGGAGTTGGGCTTCAGGCTCGAGGGATCGTGGTAGCATGCAGTGGAGTGCACTTTTCCATCTTGTGCGAAGTGGCGGTGTGTTAATCATCCTGGGAGATGCTTAGGCTGGATCGATGCGCAGCCGGTGTGGCCACCTTGGACACGCACTTAGGATTTCCCTAAGCCGATCAAGGTCACCGGGACCCATGTGGACAGCATCCAATTCTACTGGGCCTAGAAGTACGTCCTCAAATAGGTGCTCTACAGCTTCGAAGAAAGGTCGGCCAAAATAGGTTTTATGCTTTAGTACCGCCAGAGTACGAGGCTTCACCACATGTGGTCACCGGTATGTTGCGCTTCTTCCATAGCCGATGCTTATTCCTTTCTCATATCTAGGAGCTACTTTGTCTTTTTGTGACCCCTTATATTGCTAGTAGTTTTGGAGTTAGCCTCGAATTTGGCTTAACCATTCTCATTCTACTCCAAACAAGGATTTAAGTGGTAGCCAGGTGGGTGTATAGAGGTTTCTCCATTACAATGTTGCATAAGGTTACCTCCGCACACCTTGTAGAGTTGTCTATGAATGACTTTGGAGATTATTTTTCGGTATGGATTGGTTGTTTGCATGTTACGCTCAATAAATTGTAGGACCCGTACAAGGAATTCCAATTTTTGGGCAGGTCAGTTTTAGAGTGGAAGGATAATCCAATTGTACCAAAATGGCCAAGCTTTATTTCAGATCCTACTGCTAGGAAATGATCTCTAAGGATGCATGTATCACCTAGTTAGGATTAAGGATGTTGAGTTTGAGGCCCCAACTATCCAAGCTGGGGCTCCTAGAAGCAGTCGCATCCGCGCTCCCGATGATTTGCAAGGTGTCCCCCCGTGAGAGGGAAATTGATTTTGGCATTGGATCTCTACCCGATATGCAACCCATATCTATTACTCCCTTGCCAGATGGCTCCAAATGAGCTAAATGAATTAAAGGATCGCTGGAAGGAATTGCGAGATAAGGGCTTTATCAAAGCCGAGTAAGTCTCCACGGATGCACCTATGTTATTTGTCCCAAGAAAGATTGTTCCCGCATGTGTATTGAATAATTCCAAATTGAACATGGTCACTATCAATAATAGGTACCCCTTACCAAGGATCAATGATTTGTTTGACTAGCTTCAGGGTGCCAAGTGTTTTTCCCAAGATTGATCTCAGTTCAGTATCACCATCTCGTGGTTCGGAGAGTGACATCCCGAAAAACCGCCTTCAAGACTCCTGTGATGGTCAATACGAATTTATTGTTATGTCTTTGACTAACCAATGGCCCAAATAGAAGATTCATGGACTTGATGAACAAGGTATTCAAACAATATCTAGACATGCTCGTCATTGTATTCATCGATGATATCCTTATATACTCTCGAGTTTAGGAGGAACATGCCACTACTTGAGAGTAGTGCTTCAAAACCTCAAGGATTGTCAGCTGTATGCAAAGTTTAGCAAATGTGAATTTTGGTTGGACTCCGTGTCATTCTTAGGCCATGTGGTATCGAGTGAGGGCATAAGGGCGGGCTCTTAGAAGATTGAAGCAAAGAAAGAATCGCCCGCATCGGTGAACTTTCCGTACATTTGAAGTTTCTTGTGCCTAGAAGGCTGTTTTACTGAGATTCGTAGAGGGCTTCTCCTCAATCGCAGCATTCATTGACCAGGTTGACGCATAAAAGGTAAAGTTTCAATGGTCGTGGATTGTGAGAAAGCTTCCAAGAGTGCTGAAGACTCGCCACTTCAAAGACTAAGCTGTTGACCCTACCGAGGGAACCGATGGTTTGTAGTATATTCCGATGCTTCCGTAATCAAACTTGGGTGTGTGTTGATGCGCATGGAAAAGTGATAGCTATGCCTCGAGATAGTTGAAAATCCAAGAGAAGAATTATCAACTATGATCTTGAGTTGGCCGCGTGGTGTTCGCATTGAATATATGGCGGCATTACATGTATAGGGTCCACGCAGCTTTTATGGACCACAAGAGCTTGCAATATGTGTTCACGTATGATCTCAATCTTTGGCAAAAGGAGGTGGTTGGAGTTACTAAAGGACTAATGCATATTAGAGGTTCTTTACCACCCGGCAAGGCTAATGTGGTCATGATGCTCTTAGTAGGAATTCTATGGAGAGTGTGTCCTATGTGATGAGGGAAAGAAGGAGTTGGTGAGAGATGTCCATCGAATTGCAAGGTTGGGAGTTAGATTGGTCGACTCGATCAATGGCGGCGTTGTTGTGCAAAAATGGATCGAATCGTACTTGGTGGCGCGATGTGAAAGCCAGATACAAGATGAGGATCCAATTCTTAGTAAAGCCGAAGGTAGCCATTTGGAGTCAAAGGTGGAGGTTTTCCCAAGGGAGATGGCGTATGTGGTACCAAGGTCATCTATGTGTTCTTGATGTTGATAATATGCATTTCGATATTGCATGGAGGCACATTATCCGTATTCCATCCATTCGGGTACCACCAAGATGTATCACGATTTGCGGGAAATATATTGGTGTAATGACATGAAAAAGGATATTGCGTAATTTGTAGCCAAGTGCCTCGAATCACAAGCAAGTGAAATTCGAGCATCAAAGGCCTAGGACACGTACTTCGTATATTAGCATTCCCACTTGGAAAGTGGGAAGAGGTTAATATTGATTTCATTACAGGCCTACCTCATACTAGCCGGCAATATGACTCCATTTGGGTGGTGGAAGACAGTTGACCAAAGCCGCACACTCCCTACCATTAAAAACCACTGATTCGCTGATTATCAGCCACGCCCAAAATTTGGTAGTGGCGCAATCGGCACGGTTCATGATTTATTGAGAAGCCTGGCCATATGACTTGAATTATAACACTTAGGCAATCTAGGCCACCGTCACAATCAGCTGGAGTATAAACTGGACTCATAAGGTCTCAACGATACATAGTAAACAACCGTAATGCAACCAAGTCTATGAGTATGCTAAACCAGAGACAACAAGCCGACAAGGCCACAAACTCAATAACACCGTACACACTAAGTCCACAAAGCTTCTAAAGAGTAACTGATCAATGGCCTGAACAGGTCTTGACCTACCCATAAATGCATCTCAAAACTTAAGCATAAATAACTAAGCCCTAGCTCCAGGAAGAAAGGAGCATACCAACCATCCGTTGATCTCACGAACCGGCTACTCTACTCAGTCCATCCCTACTTCTACTTGCACTCGCGGCATGAACGCAGTCCCCAAGCGTGGGACGCGCAGGGAATGAAATGTAATCGACATGTAAGGCCGAAACCGTAACTATGAGATAACAATCCTATAATAACCGACTACATAGCACATAAAACATATAAAGGATAACATAACTCGAACTCTACAACCCGTAATTGATAACAACTTACTATAACATAACTTAACTCAAGATAATTAATCTAGGAATCAGGAACGGTAAAAACCTCGAATCCCGAACCTAAAACCTAATAATAACTCTATAATAAGATGAAAATGCAATTAAGAAATGCACAAGAAATAAACTATAACCTGTAATGCCACGCACTGTACCCAACCGTAAATCTATATATAAAATTCATCCGCCGGTGTACCATCGGGGTAAAATAAAAGTATCTCTAGTCGATGTACCACAACTGGGTAAAATAAAGACTCCTCCAGCCTGTACCATACAAAGGGTAAAACAAAATATCTCCAGCCGTGTACCACACTGGGTAAAATAAATATATCTCAACCTACCATATTGGGGTAAAATAAAAGATCTCCACTTCTAGCAGTACCACACCTAGGTAAAATAAAGATATCTCCATCCGATATACCACACCGGGGGTAAAATAAAATAAATCTCAATCTCAATCACAATCATAAATGGAGCTGATACGGCTCATACAGATTATCTGGATACTGACAACTATGAAATATGCCGACTCAGTAACTATAATATGTGTAGGATCTTACCACGACCCCTAATACTACAATTATACCATACACATATAGATCTTTCATTTAACATTTAAATACATACATATGGTGTGAATGAATTCTAGAGAAGTTCCTAGAACTGGAATATCATAAAGATAGTGTAGAAACACGTTCATGATTTTAAACATCTCCTAGCAATTCTAACACGAGGAGCAAAGAGGAATAACTTAACCTAACGTTTTCTATTAACAATCTTAGCATTCATTTCGTGCTTATACTCGTTTGACTTTCATTCTTTCATATCATGAATTGTGACCATACCTCATTTATTGCACATCATATCACATCTCGAGGTAACTTATGAATAGGAAGACATAACTTGTGTATCTCAAACCTGGAGCTATTTAATATACAAATGCTAGGCAACTGTCTAGGGGCTGCCTTAAGATAAATAAAGACTTATAGTCATTCTTCAGACAACGTAGGAAAAGCTCATGTGAAACATTGCAATATATGTGGAGTCTAGAAAAGCTTATCAGCATTATAAACAGTTTATAAGCTTCCAAGAAAAAAATCCTTTAAAACTTGAGAAAGTTACTCCAACTCATAGAACAAATAATCAAAAATAATTGCTTAAAAAGGACAACGAAGAACTTCTCCTTAACTTGAGTCACTATCTTAAAATATTCGATTCTAATCATTTCTTAAGAAGTTAACACTTACTAGCCTTCCATTAGTTTAACACAACTGAACATAACCAACTTTATTTATAACCCTTTTTGCTAAATGTCATTAGAATAGGGTAAATCTTGTTGGCTATTTGCCTAACTCATTAAAAATCGTAATACTTATCATCTAAAAAAAACCTTTGGCTTTACTTTTCTTATTCATCATAAATTCTTTTCTAACCAGGATTGTAATTCCCTACTTAATTATTTACTCTTGTGTTCATTATTCAAGAATTTCTTATACGCACTTACCTTTTTACCTAATTTCAAACCTTATCTCTTAAACATCATCTTGTTCATATTTAACATCTCTCAAAGGTTCTTGATATCAACTATGGACAGAGGGCATATAACTCACATTTTACCTTAAAAGGTCTAATATTTACTCTTACCTCTCCATTGCTACCAGAGCCTCAACCTTTACTCT